>LS846672.1:8806-53651 GCA_900490955.1 Micoletzkya japonica | reverse complement strand
TCCTCGTGAGAGTCCCTCACTCACACTGCTTCCAAAATAGACCAGTGCAGACGCCACGAAAATATACCAACCTGTTGGTATATTTC
Source organism: Micoletzkya japonica (assembly GCA_900490955.1). Classification (NCBI taxonomy): domain Eukaryota; kingdom Metazoa; phylum Nematoda; class Chromadorea; order Rhabditida; family Diplogasteridae; genus Micoletzkya; species Micoletzkya japonica. The sequence goes on along the minus strand of LS846672.1, from coordinate 53,565 downwards.
CGTTCGCTTCCAAATAAGACCAACCAGTTGGTATATATTTTGCGGCGAAGCAAACATATACCTTGCATATTTATCTGCTCAGTATATACTAGGTATATTTTCGCTCAGTGTAGATGGCATTGTTGAGGACCAAGTAACATAGAGAGCAGAATCAATTCACTTTTCGAGTATCTGGACAAGCGCTCACAATAACAAGCGAAGATAGGCTTTAGTTACCTAGACTGTTCTTCGCAAGAAGAAAGGTTCAGCAGCGGTGGTGGGTAATTTGGGAAGATGCGTTTTGGACCCGGCCGCCTCGGAAGGGAGGCAAGGAATGAGGACGAGAGAGAAGTGGGCGTAATGGAGTTATCCTTTTTGGAAGTGGCCGTCTTGGAAGTGCCCGTTTTGGAAGAAACCCCGAAAAATAGGGTCCTTATCGCAGGTGAAGCCCAATTTCAGCCCGAGACGAAATTGACAAACAGCGCTTTCCAAAACATCGTCGCGAGGTAATTTCGGCACGCTGAGCACGTTTCCGTTGTTGTTTCGGCTCAAAAACGTCGTTTTTGGCCTTTTCAGGAATCGGATCGTTTGGATCAATCCGATCGATCCCAAAGATCCATGTACCTCGGACAATGGGCGGTACTGTAAAGCGCTAATCTGACATAATAAAAAAAACTAAAATTGCTTTTACTTTTCCTTTTATTGCATAACTGTAATGGATCGTGCTCATATCATTGGCACCTTTACTCCGAGATAATTCCTAAATATGAAGTTACTATGCTCTATTCCATTGCTCATAAGGCATGATATTTGTTTTAGAATTTGCTTCCAACATCCACTTCGAAAACGGGCACTTCAAAAACGGCTATTTCCGAAAGGGATAATTCTATTACGCCGACTTCTCTCTCATCCTCATTCCTTGCCTCCGTTCCGAAACGGCCGGTTCCAAAACGCATCTTCCCAAATGACCCACCACCTTAGCAACAAGGTTATTTCATGGAAGGGAGGACATGAAACTATTAGAAAAATGTGAAAGATTTATAAATTTGGAACTTCATTACTCAGAGTGTACTCATATGGTAAAGGCATTATTATTCTCTACACTCTGAACCTTCAAAGCTTAAACTACGAATCATCAGAAAGCAGTGAATGCGATATGCGCAATAAATGAGAAATGAATACGCGGAAAACCAGGCGACAAGACAATCACAATGGATGCTGTTATACTAATGGCAGTGTATTATGAGCCACGTATTTTTCTCCTTTGGGGAAAAGTTCATCACTGCAGAACTCTGAAATCCTTTTCGCAAAAGAGCTACTACAATACACATTTTTCACTTCGAGAAGGCGACGTCTCTGTGAAAGGTTTTTTCGCCATCATCACATCGCCTATAAGCACAAAACCTACTACACGTTTTATTATGTTACATAACTATTTCGACAATTTCATGTTTGACAATTTCATCTTTTTCAGGTACTGCTAATTCAAGTTGTAATCATTAAGAAAAAATAATTCTCACTGTCGGTTGTCGATGTTTGAAGAGGTATTTTTTCGAATGGAATGGTCTTAAAATTAGTACAACATTTTACGATCTTTGTTTTGATCCATCATTCTATCGGTTGTAAGAACAATATTGATAATGTACAGCCTAACCTTTATAGTCAAAACAATCTTAGCTTTTTAGGATGCCTTCCTCAAATTATTTGACACGATCGACACCTATTCGGTAATTGCCGTGCTCGCCGTAACCCTTCCAATATCTAGTGTCGTCTTTTACAAACTTCTCACTCTACCCGGATATCGCGAGAATTATACTATTAAACTTATTGTGGTTGGTGGGATCGTGGTACGTTTTTTCTCAAAACAAGAACTTCTGACAACATCTTTCGGAAAGTTTGCTCAACATTTTCTCCGTGTCATGGAAAACGTTTTGCATACCGACTGAACATGAATGATTGAGAAAAGAAGCTTAAATATATGAACTGTTTAGGATCAACTCCGAGTTCTCACCTTTCTCATGTTCTTTCAATTCACAACGTGGCCAGAAGCTTATTATTTTTACAAAACAATAATTTACACAAATACGACAGGGCTTTGGATTGGGCTAGTATATTTCTTCTCCGGCATGCAAGTTCAGGTAATGCAAATTATTTATGGTAAGATGATTAACACTTTCAGATAACTTTTTTCGTAGCCCTCAATCGATTTCTCACTCTCAACAACTCCATGTTTTTGCGACAGGTGAGAAAATAAAATAAAATTAGCCTCGTTGATATGCGACCGTAAAATCAACACTAGAAAAAAATTTAATTTAGCACCCCCGCTGGTTTTATTATCTGTGTATCGGTGCCAGTTCGTTGCTTTCTCTCATCTGTCAAGTTCCTGTTGGCTATCGCGACTTCACCTATGACCCATACTTGGCAGAGGATGGAACTGTTGTCTGGGTTCCCGACACCAAAGATGAAGGAAATGTGAGTAACTTTCAACTTTTAAACTTTATGTCCGAAATTTACATGACTAGGTCGTTTGTTACTAAGAGACAGAGCGCAGGCGTGGGTTTTGGTCGTGATAATCCGCGAGTGAATCAGATCTTCGAAATACTCAGTGACGTACAGCTTTTCCTTTGCACTGCGCTAGCGTGCGTTCTCAATGTACTAATGATAGGCATCGTAGTAAGAACAAAGAAGTCTATCTGATCATATGGAGGGAAGCAAGAGCAGGTAAGCTGTTTATGCATTTATTTCGTATGATTGTAACCATGAGAGACGTGCGACTTGGAATGTCTTTGCCTGACTCACTGAACATCTTAGGGACTCATCCTCACTACTTTCGTCTCGTTCGCTTTCTACTTCAGCTACGTTATCATGGGCGTAAGTAACAGTTACTATTGCATAATTTCGCATTCCTTTAAGATACTCATCCGAGCAGTGCACAACACATTCCTAGCCTATACTTCGATGCTTACTGTCGCCCTAGCCAGCTTCGCTCCATTTTGGTTTGTTCGCACACAGCACCTCCTGCTCCTACCATGATTGTTTTACGAAATTCGGCTCAGGTGCATGATTATATTCGCTAAGACCATTCGTAATGCCACCCTTGCGTGGTTAACAAGGAGAAGCCAATTGCCCAAGCATTCTCGAATATGACCTATGATCCACGTGTTCGTGCTACCCCATAATAACCTCTTCTTTTCTTTTTTTCGACTCTTTTTTCTCTTTTTTACTCTTTTTTTCGCTGCTTTAAGCGGCATCGCAAAGATTTCAGAATAGGCATGAAGAATACTATTAGTCCCATGCCTAATGCTGTCAAAGGCGCTCACCGCATCTTCGAACTTTGATGAGCTTCCGCTAACGCTCTTTTGCGATTTTTATTTTATTATAGTATATCAGAGTGTACTCCAGTTTGTCATTATATTTTCACAGTATTTTCCACTTTGTCACCAATTTCGAAGCCGACTATGATATCTCTCTCCATGTTTCACTAACGGATAATTTTTTGCAATTGTTCGGTTTTATATAATTTGCTTACGGCATTCATACATTATTATTCATTAAAAACCATGAACATGAGCTATGCAATCAACAGTGTTCGGTAGTTCAGTTAGCGATACTCGGTGCGTGTGCGCGGCATACGGTAGTCCTGCGACCTTTCCGATTGCGGTGTGCCCTTACAAAGGTTGCCTCGAGAGGACGCGGACTTGTCACAGAGATAATCATTTGTGTTTTTCCTGCATGTTACGTGTCTTATGATTTTAATATCTTCGTTCTTAGTCTAAGCTGATCATGAACGAAGACTTGAAGTGTGAAGTGAAGGAGGAACCTGTGGACATCGACGAAGCGACGCCACTATTATTCCAGGTTGGTTTGCTTGTTTCTTACCGGTAGCATGCGGTTTGCGGTTTGCCTATAGCACTGATTTGTTTCCGACCGTTGTTTTTTCATAGCCTTATTTTCAGTCGACGTCCACTGGTCTAGTCGAGTGCAAGGAGGAACAGAGCCAAGACGGGGAATCAGAACGTGAGCTCTTTGCGAAAAAAACAAGATACAGACCTTTTGTAATCAACCCGAGGTAGCCTACGATATGTTCTATATTTTCAGCCGACCCTGATGAATGGATCTGTGCCAAAGAGGAGGACACGGTCATTCAAGAACGGCATCCCAGAAAAGGTAAGCAAGCCATATAAGTGGTCTTTGCAAACGCTGGTTATTGTTGAGAAATCTTACGGGCTACTTCGGAAAAATGATTCAAGATAATGACGAGGATTGAAAGTTTGCGTGTTTCAGTTCGCGCCGCTGCCGTTCCGGCTAAGCTCGACTACGGACCCGCTTCCGGTCCGAAGAAGGAGGACCCATCCTCAGATGCCGATGAGCCGCCGCCTCCCCTCGAACAGGCCACCACTATCGACGAGTACACGCACAAGAGTGGCGTGGTCCTGCGAGCAAATCCACGCAAGAGAAGCTACCAACGAGCCGCAGTCAAGGTCTACCAGAAGAAGGAGGTGCGTTTTTGAACTGCCAAATAAGCCGGCAAGAATGTCCGAACTAGTTTATGGTACTTTGCATGCTGCGCAAAGACAAGTAATTCATAATTTCGTTAATAATTACACCATTTCAGGTCCCGCCACAGTTCCAGAACGAGCCTGTCTACGGCGTTGATGGTGAGTTGTGCTTTTATATTATTCGCTCCTTAAATACATAAAACTATGAGCACGAACGTATCATACGTATGCTTCACAGGGCACGTAAATTGAGTGACAGGGCGAGCAAACTGAGTCAGTTCCTTTCAGTTCCCTTTCCTCCTGTCGTGATGCCCGTGGTCGGTCGTCTGCCGCCTATCGAGAAGCCGAAGCCTGACCGACAACTTGCGCGGGAGAACATCGACAACGAGAAAATGGAGAGGCTGAAGAGGCTGAAGCACGCGGAAGTCGACAGGAAACTGCAAGAGCAGATTGAGAAGATGAAGGAGCAGGTGGAGGGGATGCATGAGCAAGCGGTGGCGAGGAACAAGAAGATTTTCTCGAGGAGGAAGGGATACGAAATGGTCGGCACCCTGAACGTAGTTTATATAACAAAATGCATATTGATCGGCACCATCGAACGAATGTATATGAGGAGTGAGATATCGTTGTTTCAGTGCCTTTTATGCAAGGAGTATCTACCCGTCAACAAACTGTTCGAACACCGCAAGGAGAGGCATCCTGAAGTATTCGCAAGAGTGAGCTATGTTTTTCACTATAATGGATATAAAAAGTGTATTTGATGGATACATTTGGATAGGCGAGTTTTAGGCTTTCAAGCTTCCTCAAACGTTAATCAAAGGCGTGAGTATTGCACATGCATAGCTAGCACACTCAATAGACTGTCATTGTTTTGTAGCCTAGGAAAACAATAAAACAGTTCAGCTGGCTCCTCTGCGTTGTCACTACTGCAAGAAGGCTGCTTTCTACGACCAGCAGAGTCTCGATAGTCATCTACAGGTAATTTTAATCGTATATTTACGACCTTTAAACCATAAGAAAGTTCTTATATTCAAATTGTATATATCAGAAGAAGTATTGCAGACGTGCGACACAGCAGTGAAGTACCTGTCTGCTGGATCGAGCGGTCGCTCAAACGAAGATAAGACGTTCCGGTCGATGAAGAAACGGGCCGAGTGTCCCGTGTGCAAGGTGTGATTGACTTAGAGGAGGCATAGAGTAATGAGAGAGTTATGTTGGGGTTCCGAAAGAATACTTCTAATGGAGAGCTTCGACGACCTGGTAATTGCTACTTCCCCAAAGGGCGCTACATCTTTCTTGGCGAGGAAAACGACATAGATAACTGTTGCTGATGGATAGGGAAAGTGGGGTAGACAAAATGAGAATCGATCAAGAGAAATAATTATCGAAAGATTTTGTTAATCGTCTTTAAGGTACAAAATGCACATATGGCCTATAAAGCGTTGCGTTTAAACTAATTTTTTTACATGCTGCCTTGGCTAATAGTTGGCCTTCCAGACGAAGTTCATCTCATTCTTCCACTTGTCCACTCATCTTCAAACCCACAATCTACGATCTCCGTGCTTCAAGTGTACTGTCTGCTTCATGCAGTTCCACACGGCCATGGACCTGAAGGAACACTTGGAGATAAGCAATGTATGTTTTGCAAGAATTGTATAGATTTGTTGTGGTTCTGGTTATCACCTTTATCAGGACTAACATTGGTTGGGGTTCCAAAGGAGGGGTTGCTTGATATAGATGGGAGAGGTCGAAGGCTTCGAATCTTCTTCAAAACAACTCACTCAGTCCGAGGTGCCGAGAGATCTTGAAGGTGGTGTAAACAGAATTTTTGAGGCACTAATCAGGCCTGCTTTTTGTGATTTTAGGGTGCTAATTCTAAACAAAATAACAGTAAAAATTAAAAACTTTCGCAAATCGCTGAGAAAACGTGACCCAAAAGTTGCTTGATGTACAGGGAATTCAAAAAATAACGTCGCGAACAATTATTTAGACCCGATACAGTGCGCCATCCGTAGAATAGTTTGCGGAAAATTGCTTTTGGTCGAATGTTTGGCTTGGCTGGGATTACCGTAATCTTTTGCGGCTGTACAGGCTCTTCGTGGCGGGAGTTTCTAATGTTGTTCTGTTCACACCACCTTTGAGTAGTCCTCTTGATCCTCGTTTGGCGCATACTTCTTCCGAGCGCCAATTCGTTATGGAGAAGGATCAATTCTTCTGTCCCTGATTGAACATGCGGTGGGGGGGGCTCTTGATTGAGAGAAGACTGAGAGAGCCGACCACTCGCGACGGGGACAGAGAGAATGAATGGGACAGAGAGAATGAATATTTGTTGTGGTTGTCTCTTATTTCCATGCTTGGACCGGATAAATCCCGTTTTCGTAGTCGTAGCAAGAGTTAGGGAAGCACTAAATATGTATGTAAGTAATTATTTTTAGAGAACCTTAGGGAAGTGTATCGACTCCGCGGCTATCGTTCCACTAAGCGACACGGTAAGATCAATATCGCTTCTTGTTTTACTTTGTTGGTACCAGAGTTCTTTTCGACAAATAAATGTAAATCAGTCACACTTTATATTAGCAGAGTTAATGCAGAATCATCTTTCTTTTTTTGGACATATTTAGCTAGCTTTTACAGGATAAGGTTATCGAGAGGGGCTCATCCGGAACGATTACTCGCTTGAGACATGCAGGAGGTGCCAAGGATAATATGGCTCAAGACATGAAAAAGGAGCGCATGAACCAACCTCATTTGTGTCCGTTCTGTCCGGTTCGTTCCTTCCCTACTCTCACGCAAAGAGTGTTTGTCACGATCATAGCTCATCGTTCAACCACTCCTCATTTCTGTTACCATCCTCTGTTTGATTTTTTATCAACAATTCCGAAAAATTTAGGTTGTTTGATATCTGAACAGTTCCCGTGACACTATCTATAGTTAACAACAAATCTTTGATGTTCCCATTCTTTCATAGTAAAAAGTTGAGCACGAAGACATTCCTGCAGACAACGTATTTAGTTTACTCTTTCAGCTTACGCTCGACACATTCTATCTTCTACAAGTTCATGTTCGTCAGATCCACAAGAAAGTTATTTCGGTACGCTAAAGATCTTCTAAGTAAGCTAAATTACGCATTTACAGATTCAGCTGAACTCCTTCGGAAGGGTCATGTGCGAGACAAACAAAGAGAAGAAGAAGATCATTCAACAGAAACAGGTTTTTTTTCTTTGCCTACATATTTCTAATAACGTTCGGTTTCCAGAATGAAGCCAATGGGTACTCCATCGGATATCCAACCACTTCTAAGGCGAATAATCCGTCTGCGGGCTGCAAGAGTGCAGAAGGAACCCGCGGAAAGACCAAATGACAGGTATGGTGTAGAGTTTGTTTTATCAGATTTCCTGTCAAAATTGTACCATAATAATTTATTCAATATGAGGATAGATCATGGTATACATCTTGACTAAAAGCCTTAACTAGACTGTTGCTAGGAGGATAGGGGAAGAATTGTAGTTTGATAAATTGCAGAAGGAGAGGCAGTCGCATGATATTCCGGGACAGAGTTTCGCGAACAACGTGCGATGAACTCACTCCCCGCTCCCACACATGTACCTCGCGCCGAAGTTCTTTTGATATGTACCTGCAACGAGTTCTGTCTCTTTGTTCATAGATTGCTGTAGTAACTTTCGCTTACTTTTAGTGCATGCTCACGCTCAGTGTTATTGTTTCTAGTGTCCCTGTCATATTCTGCTCGTCGTCTCGCCTTCCATTTGAGACAAGTATTTTCTACGTGTAAATGCCTCTTCTCTCCTTATAAATACTGGTCACGGTTCACTACTTTGTGAGACAACCCTCAGTAGTTCGTTAATTGCCCTCGCTTTCTCGAGCTTCGTCTAGTTCATCTTCCTGGTGTTGTACGTATGCGATAAATATATAGACACGCTTTGCGGGCGTCTACGTCTCGCCGCATTTTCACCAGTATCAAAGTTCTCACGCTAGCAGCTGTAATTATTTGCATTAGATAGTGCATTTCCATCAACGAATGTCTCTTGAGGTAATCTTTTACTGGCTCACCTGGATTTCACTGAAGAACGAGTGCATTTCCATAATCTAGATTTTGCCTTTTTTTAGAATTTAACCAAAATGTTAAGGATGCTGCTCTTAAACTTTTCGATACGGTCGATACATACTCTGTGTTAGCCGTCTTTGTTGTAACATTTCCTCTGTCATGCATTGTTTTCTCCAAGTTACTCACACTTCCTGGATATCGCGAGAATTACACGATCAAGCTTGTCGTCGTTGGAGGAATAGTTGTAAGCTTATTTTCATGAAACTCGAAAACGAAATTTTTAACTCATGCTGGTGATCCAGTTTACCCGACATTGTGTTTCGCAAGAAACTCAGCAAAGGAGAACTTTAAACTCAGGATGAATTTCGAGTTGTCACGTTTCTCATATTCTACCAGTTCACCACTTGGCCGCAGGCATATAGTTTCTATGAAGCGATAGTCAACAGCAAAACGACTGCGTTGTGGGGTGGATTTGTATATTTTCTGTCAGGAGTACAGGTCCAGGTATGCAAATTGAATTATCTGTCAAGAAGTTTCGTTAAGATAACTTTCTTCATAGCTCTGAATCGATTTCTCACACTCAGTAATTCGCGATTTCTCCAAAAAGTAAGAAGAGCAATTATTGTGATAAAAGCTAGGTTACTGGCAATCAGTAGTGTCGTAGGACGGTGTATTCTCAACATCTGTCAAAACCAGTAATCAGAAGGAGCAAGAAAAAGGCTAGGCTGTGCAAAGTGATAGTTTCTGGTGAAAGATCTGTATGGTGATCGGAAAACATTAAAATCAGCAGCAACGACTATTCCAGAGTTATGCTTACTAATGGCTGACCACAAGCTTTAAACAATTGTGTAGCACTTGTGATCTACAATATTTAGTCATACGGAGTTATCTATTCGCTGAAAAAGGCTATGTGTGTAAGAAGAATTTTTAGAATCCCCAAGCGTTCTACTACCTTTCCTTAGCAATAAGTGCAATATCCTCATTGCTATGCCAAGTGCCGGTCGCTTATCGCGACTTTACCTATAATTATTTCGAAGCCGAAGATGGACAACCTGCGTGGATACCACAAACCAAAGATGACGGCAATGTAGGAGCACTTAATTTCGAACGTTTCGAATAGAATCGAACAATACATCCCGTTTTCAGTTCTTCGAGGTACTAAGCGACGTGCACCTGTTCTCTACCAGCCTTCTCGCTTTCGTTCTTAATATTTTTATGATCTTAATCGTCATTCGCTCGAAGAAATCAATTGGATCCCTTGGAAGGAGGCAAGAACAAGTTGGTTACAATAACTTTTTGTGATTCCTTTCGGGGTAGTCCATTTCACATATCACTTAAGGGACTCATACTCACAACATTAGTGTCATTTATCTTTTACTTCACCTATATCTTTGTTGGAGTGAGTTAACTTTTTCTTTTCTAACCTCCTCCTGCCACACAGCGCATGGCGTGGAGTCGGCGAAGATGTATGTATGGATTTTGCAGATTCTCATTAGAGCAACGCAAAGTTTAGCCCTTTCTTATACCTCCCTATTGACAATTGCTCTAGCGAGTTTTGCCCCATTTTGGTTGGTGATTGAATTTCTTATCACAAGCCAGCCTTATGATAGAAAAAATACTTATTTAGGTGTCTAGTAATCTTTGCAAATACGATTCGGAACTCCATTTTGAAGTCATTCATAAAAGAGGAAAGGCAGACAGTATTTGCCAACGGATCAACGATGTCTGTGATTCCCAGAGTTCAGGTCACTCGAGCATAGCTTAAAATAAATAATTCAATGTTTCGCGTTAAAGAAACAAGCAAAACAGATATTGGATATTGTGATCTTTAAAAGATCCAGAACTTCAGGAAAGTTAGCTTAATGAGAATTAGTGCTGCTTAAACTTTTATTTATGTATATTTTTGATAATTAGCCAAACAATGTTTTTGAGCTGGGATTCTTTTATAAGATTTTTAAAGTTTACATAGCTATTCTTCCCGGTTGCGATTTAAATGATGGGTTAAAAAAATAAATGATAGAAATGCAGGAATGAAGGAAATTCTTCATCGTAAGTTTATCATGTAAAGGGACATAAATCAGATGGATTGGGGTGAGCGAAAGGACTCGGGTAACAACCTTTTTCCGTCAAATCAGGATCTCGAGGATACATAAGATAGAGGACTCCGCGTGCTGAGTGGGTATTTGACGAATATTTGAAGACCCAGTCTCACCAATCTCTCAAGACTCCCTTTTTGAATTCCCAGTACCTCCAATCTCTCAAAACTCCCTACTTTGAATCCCCCTGCACTGTTACCCGGGATAAATAGTGTTAGATTGAAAAAGAAGAGCAAGGAATGAGGAATAATACACACTATTCTGCACACTACCGATAGTATGTGGAAGAGAGAGATAGGAGGAAGAGCGGAGATAACGGATGCAAATGAGGAAAATATGGAGTAGTTTTCCAGTTCCAGTTCCAGTTTTACAAGTTTATCTGGACTAGAAGTTTATTGGGGTCCAAATGAGTGGGCTTTGATATAGATGGGAGATGTTAGAAACTTCCAATCTTCTTCAAACACACACTGTCCGAGTTGACGTAAAATCTTGAGTAGTGCTCCCGATCCTCAACCCCCCCCTTGGAACCACCCCCCGTGCTCAAAGTCTTCAGTTAGGAGGTTCCATCCTCTTCCACGATTGAGTAGACGTGGGGCACTCGGATGAGAGACGAAATGGAGAGCCGACCAAGCGCGAGGGGTACAGAGAGGATGAACTAAAAACGTTACAAGAGATAATTTTGATTGTAGATCAGTTAATTTAGTCAGAATAAAACCGCTAACTCATGATAACAAATACGCTACGAGGCATCTAAGCAAATAAAACACAAACACACCTAGAAGACACCTTGTGATTCATTTTTGTTTTGTATTACATTACAGACGACCCGACTGATTAAAAGTTACGTAGAAGAGGGAAACTTGAGCGATATAATAACTACTCAGCGTTTTACTTTCCATCTTTTTTGTTCCATCTTGCCTTGTTTCTTTGCTTCAGATGACCGTTGTGCTCTAATTCTTTCTGAACTGCCAGAAAACGTAGCAAACCTTAGATTAGATTAGAAGTGGTAAAAAGTTAACTTTGACATTTTTTATCTAGCAACGTTAACTATTTGACTATTTTCGTCTAGAAAATTGTTTATATAACAAAATCATTAAACTAGCTAATTCAAACTCGCAGTGGTTTTAAAATTTTTAAACAATTTCAGAGCATTCAAAATCATTATTGAAAAAACCTTATTACTGATTCAGATTCTGTACTTTTACAAGTGTTGAACATTTTTGCACCTTTTCCAGGCTAGCAACTTTTTGAGGACCTACAACTATGCAAAGTCAATCATTCAAATACTGAATGGAAAGACGAAAAATGCTTCCTTGTATCTGTCTTTTTCCATTGTAAGAAATGAATTTTCCAGTTAGTTTTGCATTCCCGAAGTTTGATGATTTTTCGTCTCTCTCCCACACTTGCAAAGTTTTATTCTTAGTTCCAATAAGTTCTAACTCGTTCCCCCTCCAAAGGACAAACTAATAGTTCAAAGAGCTCGGAGGGATCTTACTCAGAGCAATTTTTTCTCTCGGTCTCGTCATACAACAAAAAGCAAGTTTGAAGTTCTCCTTTTTCGCATTTTTCTGAATTACCGGCAAAACGTAGTGAAATTTGATATTTTCGCCATAACTTTGTCAGATATGATACCTCATCTATTGCAACTTCCTGCCCCCGTATAAATTGCCCTGATTTGTAGCTCGAGCTGCAGCTCGAGCTACACAATGCATTTTTGCTTTGGAAGAGAAGAAAATGGCAGTAACCTGAGGTCAAAAAGTTAGCTCGACCTCAGGTCATAAAAATAACCCGAGGTCAGAGAGAGCGAGAGAGCGAAAGATTAGAAGAGACGCAGGAATCACCTCAGGTCAGGAAAATGACACTATGAACCATAGTGTCACTTTTCTAACCTTAGGTTGACTCTGCGTCTAACCGAAAGCCATACTATTTCTCTTCCTCTGCCTTGCGAGTCTCCACGCGAGTCTCTCTTCATTATTTTTCGCTTTTTTCCGGGGTGGGCCGTCTCAAACTCGTTCTTCCGTTGATCATTTCATACCCTGTTCTCATCGTGAGAGGTCGGCCAGACATTTCTTGCGAAGATAGTTATGAACCCATGTTAAACAATGTTTCGATGGAGTTAAGGTTACATAGTAAGTCTTTCCTTTTAAGTAATGAATTTCTTTGGTTTTCTTGTTTTTAGTACATGTTTGCATCTGCGAAAAGTGCTGTGATCAATAGGTGAAGATTTCCAACGCTAGAGAGATACAAGGTAGAAAGAATGATAGCTTCAGTCTCTTTCGGATCATTTACGGATAATTAAATTTTTAATTCTTGTAGCTCGTGCTGTATCTACATGTTCAATTAATACGGGGGCAGGTGTTCAACGTATGCGATAAATATATGCTAAAATTGTGGGGGCGTCAGAGAATCACAGAACTCTTGCTAGCATCTCACGCTGGTGACTGTTATTATTCGAAATTCACTTTGCCCGGATGCTTTGTGAGGTGATTGATTGAATTGTTACCAAGCGAAGAATGTGAATTCAACCCGCTTGCTTAAGAAAAGCTTTTAAGGATGCCGCCCTTAAAATTTTTGATACAATCGACACTTATTCTGTGCTCGCCATCTTCGTTGTGACTTTTCCGCTGTCATGCTATATTTTCTTCAAACTATTTACTCTTCCCGGATATCGCGATAACTACACAATTAAACTAGTCGTTGTTGGAGGAATAGTTGTAAGCTTCCTCAAAAAACAAACCAAATTCGTCCTTTCAAAATACCTTTCTCTGTACGCTTCAATAATTTCAATTCGTGCTATGTTTGTCACATTAGGTTTGCAACTGAAAAAGTTGAAAGCTCCTTGAAGAAAGCTCACCGATCATATAAAGATTTTTCTTTTTGAAGATTAGAAAATAAACAAAATAAGGTAAACTCATTCAAAAACGCAGGATGAACTTCGCGTTCTCACGTTTCTCATATTCTACCAGTTTACAACATGGCCCCAGGCATATGGCTTCTACGAAGCTATTATTGAAAGCAATTCAACTTCACTATGTGTCGGACTTGTATATTTTCTGTCAGGAGTCCAGGTCCAGGTATGACTAGATTAATTAGCCAGGAAAAAATGTTTCCCAGATAACCTTCTTCATAGCGTTGAATAGATTTCTCACACTGAACAGCTCGCTATTTCTGCGAAAGGTAAGACCAGCAATTTCTGATATAACAGCTAGGTTTCTGACACCTAATGAAGCAGAACCTGGCATTCTTGACATCAATGGACAGTGGTAATTTGAAGAAGGAAGAGTGAACGAAATGTCAGTTTCTTATGAAACGGTGTAATGGGTGGGCGTGTTGGTGATGTCAGCTGCAACTTGACCAAATCCGTTAATGCTATTCCAAACAAAGGAAAATTGAAAATCTGATCGCAGCAACATATAGGAAGTCAGTTTGACAAGAAATATTTATTTGATGGTTAAAGTTTCTACAAATATTGAGCGACAAGATTTTTTAGAATCCTCAACTATTCTATTTCTTCTCATTGGCAGTAAGCGCAATATCATCATTGGTCTGTCAAGTTCCGGTAGCCTACCGTGACTTTACCTATGATTATTTCGAAGCCGAGGACGGACAAGCGGCGTGGATACCTCATACCAAAGATGATGGCAATGTGCTATTTGGGTTGTTCGATGGGTCGAGGGTGTCTGATTTTCAGTTTTTCGAGGTCACCAGTGATGTACACCTTTTCTTTACCAGCTTTCTTGCGTTTGCCCTCAATATTTTAACGATTCTCGTGGTTCTACGCTCAAAGAAATCGATAGGATCCATTGGAAGGAAACAAGAACAAGTTGGCATGAATTAGTAATATATCTCCTACTTTGAATTTTTGAGGGTCTAATTCTTACCACTCTTGTGTCATTTGTCTTCTACTTGACATACGTTCTCGTTGGAGTAAGTACGTAAAAATGATCCAAACATTTCGTAATCTAGATTCTTATGCGGGCAACAAACAACCTTGTTCTCTCCTATTCATCTCTGCTGACGATTGCTCTAGCCAGCTTTGCTCCATTTTGGTGTGTCTTTTATTCGCTTTATCTTGTTCAGTTGAAAAGCAAGACTTTTCAGGTGTTTGATGTTTTTTGCGAAGACGATACGGAATACAACGCTAAAGTCGTTCATGAAAGCGGAAAAACCGAAAGTCTTTATCAACGGATCAATAATGTCCGGTATCAGACGAATTTTCATCACACCAGTAGCACGTTTTAAAATTAGATAAATTCATATTTGCCTACAGTACATTTCTATTTACAAGACATTTTCATGGAATTAACAATAGTTGTAGGAAGTATGAAAGTGAGTTTTTAGTTTTACACCTTTATCAGAGCTATCAGTGGATTGGGGTCCAAAGAAGGGGCATTTGATATAGATAGGAGAGGTTAGGAACAAGGTGACGACGAAGTGGTCTCTTGATCCTCGATTGGCGCGTACTCACCGCCAAGTGAAGTGGTCTCTTGATCCTCGATTGGCGCGTACTCACCGCCAAGTCTTCAGAGGGAAGATTCTTCTTTCTGATCCTTGGTTGAAGCTGCGTGGGAAGGCTCTTGGTTGAGAGACGAATGGGAGAGCGAACCGCACGCGAAGGGAACAGAGAGGGAGAAGAGAGAGAATCAAGAGAAAGCGAGATACCGGAATTATTGTAACTGCTGCATGCTACTTGCAAGAGACACACAATAAGCTGACAGAAATTTTCTTTAATTTCTTTCCAGTCATTTTGAAATGTTGTTCATCATTACAGCCTTCTGGTATTTTGCATTATAGTAATGAATTTGTGTTTGTATCATGCACAGTAATGCAATGAAGAGATGCACCTGGTTGGTCAATGCCAGAGAACAACGAGACATTCCTTCAACTCACCTCTTAGTTTATTTAAGTAAATAGAATCGAATAAACAACTCTTCGTTTACTATGACCCTTTACAATAGGAAGTGTAAGTATTGAACAGTAATTGTCATATTTCTCTGTAATCACGTACGCGCGGTTTTTCAAGGTAAGTTTTCCAAACATTCTCAAATTATAAATGTGAAGATGGTACAGATATGCTTTTTATCCATGCAATTTGGTGTCTCAATGGTATTCTTTGTCCCTAATCAGTAGACTCAATGTTACGTTGGTTTAAGACCAGTTCCGTTATGTAAGCTTCACTTTTTTGAAAACGAAAAACATCATGATTGGTAAATTTTGTGCAAAATAGGGGTGAAATACAAAGCACATTCTAGGTCAAAGAAAAACATTGCTGATTACTGAAGTTGTCGTCGATTTTATGTGTCTTTTACTATTCCAGCTTTGAATTGAAGAAAGAACGTCTTATTGACGGGGCGAATAAGCACCTGAAGTTATTAAAATTTCACAGTTCACACTGTTTTCATTTCCTACCAAAATGGAGCCAAGCTCGAAAGAGAAACCGTAAGTATCGTGATGTATGCAAGGAATCGCAGGTTTAGAAGCCTAACAGTCACCTAAATGATTTTGGTGCTAATGTCACTATTGGCAGATCTGGAGGTGGAAATTGAACGTTGTTTAGTTGACACAAAACATTACACGCATACCCCAACAGAAACATACGTCACGTAGAATATGAATGAAATGAGAGTGGTGAGCACGACCCCCTGGAAAAAATAAATAAAACGTTGAAGACTAGATATAAAACAATTGAATATCTACCTCTCACTTTGAGTAACTTTACCTTGTCCTGTTTTCGTAGCGAGTTCCCAGTTATCTTTCTTGTACGAATAATGATACCCACAATACCGAGATTCAGAGCAAAGGCGGACAAAGTCATGATGTACAGGTGAAAGTCCCTTAGTAACTCGGGAAACTTAATCGGGAAGTTAAAATATGCCAAATACGTAACTTACGCTGTCCTCGTTCCCAGTGTACGGAAACCAAGCTCTTAGTCCATCGCCTTGATCAAATGGAACATAGTGAAACTCAAGAATACCGAGAGGTGCACCACAAACTCCTCCGATCAGAATGCTCCCTACCACGCAGAAGTAGAAGAACAATCGTTCTTTCTAAATTACGGCTTTAAAAGAGTGGTACACGTTACAAGCTTTCTTTACGCATCAAGTCGGCCTTGTATACAGATACAAAACGGTTGAGTGAGATGAAGAACATCATCTGAAGCGAAAAAAATTGACAAAATGCATAATACATAAACGCATACATATGAGATTCATATCGTTTAAGATTTAAACTGAGATTTAACAACTACTGTGATTCTGGTTTCAGGCCTACCTGGATTCTGGTTCCCGACGCAACAAATCCTGCAGAGCTGAATAAAAGCGAGCTACCACTGTTCACTATAGCGTAGTAGAAGCCATAGAATTGCGACCACGTGGAAAATTGAATCACCATAAGGTAAAGGACGAGATATATCGTCTCCTAGAATTCTTCAAAGTGCTCATAGTTGCTACATGATAAACTCACAATTATCCCATCAACAGCAATTAGCTTGATTGTGTAGTTATAGCGATACTCTTTCAACGTTAGCAGCTTGTAGTAAAAGAAGGACGACAGAGGGAAAGTTGCAAGTAGCACGAAGAGAACGCAATACGTTGAAACGACATCAAACAAAACGAGGAACTGATCCTAAACTACTTGAAAACTCTGGTTTTCGGTGTAGCATACCCCCGTCATTCGTACTGTTGTACAGTACCTCCGCTCTGTGATAGAAGTGTCTACACGGATGGCGTGTCTGAGGGTATGTTCTGTAATTGCACCTGCGGCTGAAGCATAGTGCATAAAGTGTAGTGTAGTTGTCGAGTCGGATGTATGACTGGGCTTGTTTTTGTACTGACTTTATCGCTAAGTTTATAGTTACTTAGAGGGCCATTCTTCCTCTCTCTCCTGGTCGCGGGTGGTCGGCTCTCTTCATTCTCTCTCGAACAGGCGCACCCCTATCAATCTCGGACAAGAAGACGAATCGTTCCCCCTGAAGACTTGGCGCACGGGGGAACTAGCGCCAAATTTTTGCGAGGATACTCAAGATCATGGACACCGCGGGCTGAGTGAGTGTTTGACGAAGATTTGAAGACCCAGTCCTCTCCTATCTATCAAGACTCCCTCCTTTGGATACCTCTCTACTGTTAGCCCAGATAAACGGTGTAAAACTGTAAATAAAAAACTATAAAAAAGAGGGCCTCAACAAATGCAAGAATTGTTTGCAGGACTGTTTATATTGGTCCGATACAGTGGATTGATTCATTCTAAACGTTGCAACAACTCAATTTCAATAAATTTATTTCATTTAATTTTACCTTTAGTAACCTTGAAGTATGCAAAGACTGACAATGAGAAACTCTCTAGTTTGTTTAGTGACGTTGCCGCACAAACTTTAACATTTCACAAACACTTTACGTGCCGAACTATGCGCAAGAGTTAGTAAACACTTGTGTTAAGAAGAAAATGAAGAGGCTGTTTGACTGTTTGATTTATGAAGTAGTCTGTGTATAAACTGAAGAACGAAACTCTCTTCAGGTATGTCCGCAAGTACGTTGTAGTAGTAAATCGTAGTTCATTATAAAATTGGACTTGTTATGGCTAATTAACTCGTGATATGCATGACGCGTTAAAAACATATGATTAACACATTACGCGAAAGTGGATATATCATGATGAGAGCGTGTAACGATGGAGGTATTCGATACTGAGATCCTTTTGCACACAGAACGAAGAACGGTTCTTCGCAGAGTCGTAGCAAATATGACCAGACTCCTTCAATTTTTTATTTCTTATTTAAGGTTATGGTCGCACCAAAATGGAGCTATGCTTGCTAGAGCAACCACGAGTAGTATGCAGTAGGAAAGTATGAGAATATTCGTAAGTCTCACGGTCAACTGAAATTGATCCTAGAACGCTTTGAAAACGCTTTGAAAACTACCGTCAACGATATCTGAAGAAAGTAGAAGACGAATGAAACTACAGTTGCAATAACAAGGCCCTGAACGGTGATTCTATTATTTTTTTATAATTTTCCCAATGCTGACCTGTTCTTGTTTTCTTCCGTAGGTCCCGGCTAGCTTTCGCGTTTTAAGCACGATTGAGATGATACCCATGTTCAGTGTGAAGGAGATACATGCCGTGAAGAGATGAATGGCGTCTCGAATACTTGCGAAAATCTGTAAAGGATGGGGCTTAAACTAGGCATAGATGTGGTACCTTTGCTTTGAAGCTCCAAAAGCCAATTCAACGTTGATATTTATGCATTGTATTTCGAAACAATAGGAAACGTATGCTTACACTCGCTGCGTTTTTCGTATACGGTAGCCACGCCATTTGTCCATCTTCGGCTTGAAATGGAACATAAGCAAAATTGGTCACGGCTTCGGGTACTTCACACATTGCAGAGAACACCAGACTGAAAACAATGCAGCTGTAGAAGTAACTCCGTTCCCTCTGAAATTGAAAAATATACTACGAGAGGATCATTTTCCTACTCTGTGAAGAATATGCTGTTTCCACAGGGCGATGAACCGATTCAGAGAGATGAAAAAAGTTAGCTGTATAATAAGCGTTCTGCTCGGAAATACACATTTGTACTCACAAATAGCTGCAGCCCATTGAAGATTGATGCGCACGCAGCAATTGGAACTGAAAGTCCGCCGTTTACTATTCCATTGTAAAAATCGTAGGCTTCCGGCCATGTTGTAAACTGATCGACCACTAGAAAAGTGACGAGCGTAAGGAGGTCCTGTAAATACATGTATCATTAGAGTTGCATTAAGTAGCAGTTTAATTCTGATTTTGAAATGTGTCACATGTTAACAGAAGAAACATACCACAACTCCCCCTACTACCACTAGCTTAACAGTGTAGTTGTAGCGAAATTCTTTGAGTACGAGAAGTTGGAAGTATACGAAAAGTGAGAAAGGAAGAGTCACAGCGAGTACGGTTATAACAACGTATGTATTGACCGTGTCGAAGGTTTTGAGAAATTCGTCCTAAAAGACGGACAGTTTGCATAGTAATTGCTCTATGTACCTCAGACATCATGCGCTGTTAACGATATCGAGGTGAAGCACAAAGTGGCACTGAGTATTCTTAAAGAGGCTAATGAGAAAATGTGTAGATTACGTCGACATATCGTTGAAGTATGAAGAAGCTAAGAAATGTTCTATAATACTTTCTCGCGAAGTACTTTCGACAATGTCTGACAAATCAATGGCTATTAGACTTTTCAAAGTTCCTTTCAAAGCTTCAAGTCATATATAGTATGAGAAGAGATCAGAAAATCTCCAGACGGTATTTTATTTCAACCAAGCATTTTCTTCCGGAAATACTACTTTTTACTTTTGCTAAGGATGTCAAGATGTTTTCAGCAATGCAGTGATAAAGAATGCAACGTGGTTTTGAGAATGGTACGTGTCAGAAAGGGACATGGATCCCATTTTCAAGCGAAGCTTATATGAAACATTTAGAGGTAATTACCGTTAAACAAAATAAAAAATAATAAAAATTAATGATATTCCAGAAATGAAAAAAAATTTCTACGACGGTCGTACAGGATTTAGCAGACAGGGGCCCAGCCAAACGGAAAGAAAAAGGAAGGAAAAATCAAATTTCATACTCCGATTTTTTTGAATTTCATTTAAATGATTATTTCTATGTTTCTTTTTATTACTAAAGGTAAAATAGAAAGTTTTATTGAAATTGGACGAAATTCTTTTAATCACTTCCCACTCATTTTAAGTAGAGGTTTTTTTTAGTATATCCTTGTTGTTAATGCATGCGCATCGTTCGAGTCAGACATCACATAAATAGCAGCTTTCACGATCAAACTTCACTTCACCATATCGTCAACAGTCTGCAATTACATGGGAGGTGTGCTTAGGTTCCGACATTTTGAGTATATTCTATCACACGACAAGGAACTGTAAAGGAAATGGACGAAGTTTTAGTATAGAATTGTGTTACCGCCCACGATAGAATAAATTTAGAAAACAAGCGTTTTAATATGACCCTTTCTAAAACTACGTAGCATAGATTTTTAGTTATTTTCTGGCTTACCTGAATTGCAAGTATTTCAGGACGCGTTCCTGAAAGTGTACGATGCCATCACTCTATATTCCGTAGTTGTCGTGTTTTGCATTACATTCCCTCTTCCGAATGCTTTTTCTACAAGTTGCTCGTAATGAAGGAGTATCGCAATAATTACACTATCAAACTGATTGCTGTCGACAGATTTGTCGTAAGTTCTAACTTTTTTTGATTACACAATGTTTTCAGGAGATGATCTGTCTTATTATCTATTTGTTAGCATACTGCACTATTAGGCACTCGATATACTGCACTATTAGGCACTCTGTCGCTGTTAACCGCGGGAGTCAGAGTACAGGTTCATATAGTATGACACGGCATGTGGAAAATCTGTTCAGTCAGTATTCTTTATATCGCTAAATCGCTTCTTATATGTATGGTGTCCGCTATTTCTCCATCAGGTTTTGAATTCATATACTCGACAACATTGTGATTTATGAGTGGGAACAGTTATTCTTTCAATTCTGCATCACTTTGAGAGTGATAATAGGCACTTTGTGAAATGTTCCCTTGTGTAATATTGCTATTGAGTTTGCTGAAATACTGAGAGATGCCCATTTGTACATTGCGACTTCGTCATCCTTCGGTGTAAGCATCGGAATTATATGTACCGTGATTGCAACACGAAAACTTACAGGGAATTGTATTCAAAAGCAAGATAAGGTATGCGTCTAGCGTGTAATTTGTGAGTTTAGAGGCAGTTCTTTAGGGAAGCGTTCTGACAACTTTGGTGTCGTTCCTATTCTATTTTGCATACGTCTCCATTGGAGTATGAGCTTTAGCGAAGTTCTGAATCACGAGTCCTTTAAGGTGATGGCCCGGCTGACAAGCATCAAGATACTTGGATACAGCAGTGTTCTAGGAGCCGCCCTTTCTAGCTTTGCCCCTGTCTGGTTTGTGTACAATGTGGTCAGATTTCAGCAACTAGAATCATTGTATGTTAATTTTGACAAAGCTAATCCTTTCAGGTGCTTCATCATATTTGCTCGTTCTGTACGACGCTGCGTCCTCGCTTCAGTTTTCAAGAAAAATCAGCAGACGAGGATGTTTTCTTCTTCAGACTTCGATTCAACATTCTCTCTGAACAGTCCCACAACTGGCGTTTCCAGATAAAATTTTACATTTTTTTCAAGATTTCACGCAGAGTTTCACACATATCAAATTTAATCAGAAAATACAAGAAATTAGTTGAACTTTTCGACTTTGTTTGGCACCTAATAATTTCCCACACTAGTGTCTGCCGTTCAATCTGTGGTAATGTTAGTTTCAGAAGTTGAAGAGGTTTGAATGATTCAATTTGCGAAAATAATAAAAGTTTAGAGTCCTTCTGCCAAGCTCTATGATACAATTTCAACATATGCTGTTTTGCTTCTTTTCTTTATTACGACCCCTCTTGCCAGCCTTATCTACTGGAAAATATGGATGCTCAAGGCGTTTCGTGAAAGTTACGCAATGAAGCTTATTGTTATCACTGGAATATTTGTGAGATATAGTTGAATAACCTAGCTCACAACTTTTTGCAGGATCTTTTATACTTAGCGAGCTTTACCATATTTTATCAGTTCACAACATGGACACAGTTCTTTTGGTTTTACAACGCATTAGTATCACTTCATCTTGATGTCCTAGCCGCTGTAATAGTATACTTCTGTTCTGTAATGCAACTTCAGGTTGAAGCATATGCATATATGCAGGTAATAGAACGATAGTTTAGCTTACATTCTTCCTCGCTGTAAATCGACTATTCCGGGCGTGCGACATTAAAATGACTGAAAAGGTTCGTATAGTTCTTTCCTTTTCCTACATTTTAGATTTTCACACGTCGGCAGCAAGACTTTAGTTCACTGCCTTAGAAAGATCAAATATTCTTCTATCTATCTCTTCTTCTCTCCGTTATGATTTCTCTTATCTGCTCTCTACCAATAGCCATTTTGGAATTTAAATACAATTCAATGATTTCTGCGAATGGAGTGAAAGTCTGGTATCCACATACGACAGATGATGGAAATGTACGTTTTCGATGTT
The DNA here is from genome assembly GCA_900490955.1 of Micoletzkya japonica. NCBI lineage: Eukaryota > Metazoa > Nematoda > Chromadorea > Rhabditida > Diplogasteridae > Micoletzkya > Micoletzkya japonica. Next base: position 30,832 of record LS846672.1, on the reverse strand, counting down.
CTAAAAGGGAAATGTCCTCTCATACAATAGATTCATAACACAATATTTTTTTCAGATTTTTGAGAGAGCCCACGATGTTTACTTAATAGCCGTAAGCATAGCATCGTTCGTCATCAATCTAACAACCATTTCGATAGCTTTCAAAATGCGCCATAACGTAATAGATACAAGAACTAAACAGGAGCGCGTTAGTGTTTTCTAAGGTATGATAGTCTCAAATATCTTCATTCAGGGTCTAGTAATTTCAACCGTTGCCTCATTCATCTGCTACTTCGTCTATGTGATCGTGGGAGTGAGTAAAATCATTCCTGTAGAGCGACAGCAGTACTTATTTATTAGATTCTTACGAGAGCAACACAAAATACATTTTTATCTTATTCCAGCTTTCTCGTTCTAGCAATCGCATGCTTAGCACCTTTCTGGTAAGCTCTTTATATAATCTAATATAGTAAATTACTCATAGGTGTCTCATGCTTTTCGCTTACGAGGTTCGAAGAGCTGTTATACTCTCGATGTTGAAAAGGAGAAGGCTGACCGTACCTATGCTCAACTCTTTACCTAAATGATATGATCCGAATTTATTTAATGTTTTATGGATTAATTTACATTTATGCAAGCTCGGATAAAACCAATTGTGCAGTCATTCTGTGCCTTAGTTGCATATCGTAAATGGATTTGGTGTTGGTATTTCCCCAAAAATGATATCTGTAAGGATGAACAGAGTGGTGGAGCGTGGAAAAGAACACAGTATTCCGCCCGGTGAAGAATGTGTCTAATAGCGAATTGACCGTAATTTGTGAATTATCTCATAAGTGCATGACTTAATCTGTACCAAATTTTAGACCTTATTGAGTTCATAGTGAAGAGCTTAAGTTTTTAAATTCATGAATGGACATTCCGTGTGCGAGTTAGAGAAGCACTTTCCTATCCAAAATTAATGGTTAGCGGTGTTCCCCAAGGTTCTATCTTAGGCCCTTTTCTATTCATTTTGTATGCTGCTGAACTACCACAACTTGTTCAGAAAGGCATTGTTGAAGGGCATGCGGCAGTGCGGTTTCCTCTTTCCATCTTTCGTCCTTTACTGCTAGGTAAGGAATAAAAACGAGGAATCAGGCAAGAGAGGAGATCTGTGCTCTCATTTGCTTTATCCATTTTGCATAATCCCTGTTTTTGGGCATCGCCACCAGCAAACCTTTTGCAGCCATGGGGATTAGAACCCGCGGCTACCGAACACCAGTCGACTCCTTTACCATCGAAGCAACTGCTCACCTGCGCCGTCTTCCCTACCCATTACCCCATCCGCTCCAATGAGCGGGGTCTCGTAGCTCTCTAGCTCCCAATTAATCTTAAGATAATTGCGAGACTCACTCTCCACTGATCTACCGGTCGACCGCAAAAGGGAGTAGGGGTAAATTAGAATAAGCTTCGCGGGCCCCGCTCATTGGAGCGGATGGGGTGATGGGTAGGGAAGACGGCGCAGGTGAGCAGTTGCTTCGATGATACAGAGGTAAAGGAGTCGACTGGTGTTCGGTAGCCGCGGGTTCTAATCCTAATGGCTGCAAAAGGTTTGCTGGTGGCGATACCCAAAAACAGGCATAGATTATCAGCAGCTTATCTCATCACATAATGGCGAGCTCCATTTCAAAATGAGTAGATAATCTCGAGATAATTTCCCACATTAAACGTGCGGCAGGTTTCATTATTTCTCTCAAGACTGCATCACAAAATTACCGAACAAAATAGTTTCTTTATCTATCTATATATCTATCTGTCTAATTTTCGTTCATGGACCCGCCTACAAGATCGGATCTGCGCTTAAACCGCTGTTCGCTTGGAGAACGCTTGAAATACTGTAAGATATCGTATGTTTAGAAGGAAGAATGTGGAAAGCTTAGGTAACCTCCGGTTACCTCCGACTCCATTGCCGGATTACTCGTTTTTATTCCTTACCTAGCAGTAAAGGACGAAATATGGAAAGAGGAAACCGCACTGCCGCATGCCCTTCAACAATGCAGGTGTCCCGGGACTTCCCAGGTGATTTTAAAATGGAAAAAACGCTCATATCTTAAACTCTGTTCGCACAGTCTTGGTTAGTTGTTGGGTTTCTTGTTGGTTTGATGGGATCTTTTACGCTTCCGAGTGTAGATGCTGAAATTTGGGTTAGATCATACAGCTTATATACAGGTAAGTAAGATAACAATGTGAGCATGTCGTTACTTTTTTCAGCACCAGTGTACATATTTGTCAATGTCATTGCCTAGGTGTTGATTTGTACTGATAAGCACAAGAAAAGCCTGAAGTACAGACGCTATATGATAGCTACGCACGTTCGTTATTAAAGGAAAATATTTCTATGTAAGAGATTTGCAGCTAACTTCTATCGTGACCGATTCATTCGTTTCCGCTGGATGTTATCTTGTATAGGTACTTTGGAAGAATCTTCTCTTTCATTCCGTGGGATTCATTCCATTTGGTCTACGAAGACAACTCTGGATAACATCCCGGCAAGGATCACATCATTTGCCATGCTACAGCATAATCGCCTTTTGACACTTATCATAGCAGGTGAAAATGTTCTTAGAAAGGTAAAAAGTTCGAAGCTTTTCGAGAAGCTTCGGATTTGCTTCTATAACAAAGCCAACGAAGACCGACCTTCTACAAGATATCAAACCAGCCATCAGACAATACGGTAGTCTATTTTCACAATACATATGTTTATATGCCTTTTACAGCTATCAGAGGGGCACCATCACCTTCCTTGCTATTCCATCATTGTCCATGCTTCTGCCTATATCAGCTCAAATTGCAGCTAAATACGATCTTGTTTCAAACGGTATCAAATATCTTGCCAATTCTGAAACTTATTTCATTAGCTCTCGCCTTGACATTTCTTAGTACACGAAACTACTAATAGTTTTTTGTAGATATTTTCATTCCTCTCTCTGTTCTCGTGGCGGACGGTCGGACCTCCTTCCTCTCTCGTCTTTCAACTTCGTCCCCGCCATATTCCATCAAGAACTCAGATGAAGAATCACTCTTTTCACCTTTGCAAGTGAGGGCGGTATGTTGGCCAACGTCTCTTTTCTTCGTCTCTCCCCTTTCTGTCGCGGCTGCCCTAACGCATAGTGAAGATTTTCAAGTGAAGCTTTTTGTCCCCACTCCCACCCCGTGATATCCTTCTTCATCCCCCCTGCCGCACACCGTAAGGTGTAATGATAAAGATAAAGATATAGCAGCTGCATCATTCTCGTTGGCGAATTCACACTCCGTTCTTCACTCCGTAACCATCGTCGTGACAACACCCACATATCGAAATATCATCCTCCGTCCCTTCCGGACAGCTCGCAGGCTCTTCAAGTTTGAAGTGCACCCCAGCTCCAGAACGGCTTCACTCGCTGAACAGTCGCACAGAGGATCGGCTTTCCACATTAGTGTGCCATAAAACTGGACTTAGAAACGGAAATTTCGCTCATTGGGCCTCTCGACAGCGAAAAGTTTTCTGATATGAATGCTTTACTTTGGATTTTATAATCTTTCTCAGCTGTTCATGCATAAAGTGCTACGGTGGTATATTCTACGAGCTGGGCAGTATAAATTAATTATATGCTTAATGTTTATCAAACGTTTGACAAGAGACATTAATACATTCATACGAAGCTTCAACCTTAGGCGTCGTATACAGGCTCGTTGCGATAGTTTCCACTGAAACAATTATCCACATTTCATTGAAGCTCTTCTTGTAGTAAGAGTCTACTTACGGAGCTCTATACTGGCAAACAACCAGCACTTCCTTATCTCCTCCGCACTTCGTCATTCCACATCCGATCTTCGTTGTCTTAGCCCATGCCATCTTTGCAAACGGTGATTATTTTCTTTGAACAACCTAACCTGTGTAGCGTGGCCAATTCCGGGAGAAAGGTAATCAGACATTTTGGGGGCTGGGAAGCCCTTCTCCTGGAACTCTCCTTCCCAATTGTCGCATGCTGCTTTTGCGTTTCCTAAACGTTCAGTCTATTCTCTTTCTTTATTTTTGTCCATTTATAACTAAAAAACTGATTAACTTGGCCAACCTTCCAGTTTGGCGGGTTCGCTAGACCAGCTCTTGAACAGGTTCTCTCCGTGATCTCCATCGAAAGCTGTATGTTGGAATTGGCAGTTGTCAGCCCATTTCTGAGCAGAAGCTTCGAGGTCGCAGTCCCATGTCTGAAGAAAGACTAAAATATTTATACCGAATATGTATAATATATCTTTCAGTATCAGTTTCTCCACTTCAATTATAGAAAATAGCTCACGAGATTCGGAATGGGAGTCTTGGCACGAGGCATCGTCTTTCCCTTCGCTTCATATTGTCCATTTGAAATGGAAGAACGTAGCTTGTTGTGCTCCGAAAGGAAGGTTTGAACTTCAGATTCCGGAATCTTGGATCCCGGACAAGCCGAAAGGGCGACTACAGGAAGAAGGGATAGGATGAAGGTCTGCATATTGATGGTTACTCAGGAATTAGTGATGTCTTTTATATGCATCCATGATTGAACAGCATGCATGCCGGAAGCGTTTTTATGAACGCTCCACACTGAAAGACGAAGCAACAGCATTATCATGGGATGTAACTCGGAAAATGTCTATTTACATTCTATTGGAAGCAGAACGACAGTCTTCAAGCGAAGGTTCTGTTATGGCTCTGCTCTTTATAAGACGTATGCGATATGTACTGAGCGATGGCAATGTAGCATATGAATCTGATACTGTACTTTTTATCGTTATCTTTGCGCGTATTCCTCAATGCATGATGCCCATTCGATAACAACAATTTCTTATTCCACAAATTGTATGACAGAAAAATGATACTACAAAACTGTCGAGAAATGCGACGAGTACGAATTCAGTGTTCTCGATAAGAATATATTCTTCCGTCCTCTCGCATCTAGTCCCGAATGCATAGCCGAGCCATGCGAAGAACATCATCGGCAGAGTGCAAAGAGTCTTGTTTTCGATCCGCTGCCTCTATTTCTCTCGAGAGGACTTGTTGTTCGCCTATAAGGAAGGGGGTTATTACCCGGCTCCGGAATGCCTAATCATAGGGAGTAGTCGGGAACGACAAAGAGAGGGAGCGAAGGAGATTGAGAGGTGAACATAGTGCTTCGGGACGCGCGGAGAATGGGAGGGAGATTAATGGGTGGCAAGGGGAGAAGCTGTCGTTCTCGTGGCTCTTCTCGATTACGAACACCTGTCAGGATAGTGAAGGACTAGTCTCTAGTCATAGCCTCCTCTCCTTTCCACCCATTCCACTTCCTTCTTAGAAGCTATGATGTCACAGCACTTTCCTCCCTTCTCTTCTAAACGTCCCTTCCTTCAGCTGCACCGGAACACGCCTATCAGGGCCGTGCAAGGAGTTTGCATGTTCGAAGTAAAAGGCACAATGGAGTTGAGGGCAGCTTTGGTCGCCTTGGCTCTTTTGGGAATCGTCCTAGCCTTCTCTTTCATCACGCAACCTCGCGAAGCTTCGTTTTCTAATTCCCGGTGTCAACAGCCAGTAATCAGCCCTCCCCCGCTAATTGCCGGCAATTGTATGCTCGTGTCACATTGTGTACATGAGAGAATCACACGCGGGGGTGGCAGTCAGAAGCCGTCAATTACTTATTAGATGATCGCGAAAAAGCGGATATTACGGAGGCTCTCTGCCTAATCGACGATTATCGTCGGAATGCCTGACTGCATGCGATGAGTGATACACGTGGCTACGCCATTGCCGAGTTCGGGCAAATGCATGCATGTCTACAGGGGAGAGCAGTGCATTGTAGCTGTTTCTCGCTATTCTCCCCGAGAAAATTCCTCGTACTTTGACCGCGGGTATCATTAAGTCTGAGGGCGTACACAAAACAATTAGTCGGAAAGGCCTCCGCTTGTTGTGGGCTTGCGCGCGCTCGTGTTTTGCCTTCCTGAGAAGGTTGAGCCGGACCATCTCGGGGATTATTTGGCTACTCACGAGAGTTTCGAGAAGCTATTTCGGGAGGGGGAGGGGGTAGACGTCGGTGGAACGTAGGACATGTCGTAAATTGCAAGGAAAATGCGAGCGAACTGCCTACATCACGAGCGTTTTATTCATGGCACACATTCCCTCACATACTTTTAGGATTTCGAGAGTAGACCGGATTGCCCGTGTTTTGGCTACGACGCAAACATATCGAATCGGAACACGGCCAGCGTGTCATATAGACAACATACATTACAAATAACGGTTTGGTACAGAATAGAGATATACAATATCACAGATAGGCTATGTTATTTATAATATATTATATATTTTCGGCAATCTAATCGTCGTCTCCCAAGAGTTCGCGGTCCTTCAGCATCTGCTGGTGGTCACTGTCGTTGAGGAGCTCATCACGGCGCATCTTCAAATAACTCTCTTTAGCGGAACTTTCGCTTCCCACAACATCTATGTAGTAAATTATTCACCAAGAAGGCAAAGAGTTCATCGCCACTAGTGAATCTGGAGTGCAAAAAGCCTCTAGTGAAAAAAGAAAAGTGCAGATGATAGTAAATGTTTTTATGTATATAGCTATCAAACTTCTCAAGAGATGTACGATATCTTCCAGCTTCGTTTAAATTACCTCTTCCGGTGTACGGTAGAGCAGTTTCTCGAGTCGCTGTAGGCTTTCCTGTGCATCACTCAGCTCCACGACACTTCAAAGAGACCACCATCATCCTCTACCATCACGGAAGTCCACTATCCCCTTTCACCCCCTTCCAACTTCTTCTCGGAGTCACCAGATAGCCCTCTCCCCCTTCTATTATTCTCACGGGATCATATCGCGTGCTCGGAGCGTGTTCTTGAATGTTCTGTGAATGAGTAAGCCTGCACTCCCGCGGCCTCATTCCCTCACCAATCCTTTCATTCCAGGCACCCCTTCCGTCTCTACTCTTTGTTCTCTGCCTGTGTTTTCTTGGTCTCGCCTCGTCTCAGGGAGTAGCCTCACACTAAGAACTTCCTCCTCCACGCAGTACGAACAGCAAGAGAGCGTTCGAAATCAACGGGCCTTTCACAGAGAATGGGTCGCGGCGTAAGCAGGAAGGAAAAGGAGAGGAAAGCAAACGAGAAAAAGGGCTTTCTAGGGAAGGAACGGCCCAGCAGTAGGCACTACAGCAAAGCAGCAAAAAGAGAGAGGGGAAAGCTGAGCCAACGGGCCATGAATAATGTTACGGGGCTTAGTCTACATGCCACATTATAGCTCTCGGGGTTCGCAGTACGCAACTGTACTGAGACGAGGCGTAAACAAGAGATCATCCACTTCCGGAATGGTTATTGTCGAGTCATCCATTGTGTCTCGCGATCACTCCTCCTCTCCTTGCTCTCGCCTTCCCTTCTGACTTTGTCCTCTCGCTGGCCTTCTGACGTGAGCAGCGCGAGAGAGCGAGACGGCGAGAGAGGAGGATAGAGAGTGCGTGGAGGGGAGAGGGCAGACGGTTAGATGGGAGGGGAGAGAGAGAGAGAGGTTGTGGGTAGGGAGAGGAGGGGCGGCTCCTATTTGAAGCCGGACCCGCATTGGGTCTAGCGCAGTCGGGATGCGGGGCCTTCTCTCCCGTGCGTGTGTGTCTATACTTTTCTTTTCTTTCCTATCCTCTGGCTTATCTACTGTCTATACCTTATCTCTTTTCCATTACAACGTTCGCGATAAGTCCTCTTTATTTTCTTCCCTTCTAAGAAGTCTCCCCGTTCATCAGATATGGGAGGCGACTGTCTCAGTGCGGAAGTGACCGAGGACGAGGACGAGGGATACGGTATCCCGACCTTCTCCAACGAACGCTTCACTCTGGCTGGAGGACGGTTCTCGTTCCGGTAAGCTACTTTTCCTCAACAACTTTCACCCTAACAAGGAAACCATATCATCTAACTACTCGAATTGCTCGAATAGTCATAACATGTGCCTACGAAAGCCGTATCGAGTGATGATTAGGCGTTCTATAAATACTTGGTTATCAGCGACTCGATGGACTCGTACATTGGACAGGGCGGGTTCGGCATCGTCTTTCGGGGTCGCGATGAGGAGGAGGGCAAGGAGGTGCGTTTCCGATTCTTCAGTTGTTATCGTTCTCCCCCTCTTTCTCTCCCTTTCCCCTCGACCTCTGCCCCCGCGTAATTGTTCAACGTCCTCCCCGTTCACTTCCTGGTCGAAGAAGGCAGTTGCCCATGAAGCCCCCCACCTTATTCCTCTCCCCATATTCATGGACCACTAAGCCTGGCTCGAGAAGGAGAGAAGAGAATAGCTCATAAGCGCCGCTTGGTTGCCTTTCGGGGAAAGTCATCTGGGGGAGAGATCGTAACAGCTGGGAGAAGGGGGTTCTGGGAATCGGAGGGACAGGTGGAGTGACGGGAGTGTTGTAGGTGGCGATAAAACGAGTGGAGCGACAACACATAAAGCACAACGAAATCGCCGTCATCCGATCCCTGCAGTCCTCCTATCTCATAGGACTCATCGACGTCTGTCCCCTGGACGACCTCCATGCCTGCCTCATTATGGTAGGTCACCTGGACGTGAGCGGTCGGCTAATGGAATGTTCTAGGAGCTCTGTGATACGGATCTCGACAACCACATACGTCAGAAGACCAGCGAGCGCAAGCTGACTCATCAGAACCTGAGGTGCGCTTTTTTTTCTCGCTCGCTCACGTGATGGAGGCAATTGTAAACGCTATGGGGCTATTGCAGACTACTCGTCGATCATCTGGCACGTGGATACAAGGCGTTGCACGAGCTGAAGATAGTGCATAGGGACATCAAGCCACAGAACATCCTCGTCCGCTACTCGCCCTGTTCGACGCGCTTTGAGGCCGCGAAGATCACCGACTTTGGTAGGGAGCCTTTCTCCTCTACACAACCTAATAACTTATGAAACTGTAGTATTGCTTCCCTTAGGTATCGCCCGAATGCTCGACAACGGTGATATGTGCAACGTGGCGGGGTCACTGTACTACATGGCCCCCGAGGTGGGTATCTACTTTGAGTCAGGCCAAGCTTGGTAGTCATGGGAAGCATAGACTAAGAGACGCTTGTTTAGGTCGGTGCCAACCTCCTCAAGTGCTGCCAGTACGATGCAGAGGTCGACATGTGGAGTATTGGCTGTCTCATCTACCAGTGCGTCGTGGGAGAGGTATGCATTTTGGCCTCTTATGAAGCGAAATCTTAACCCGCTTTCATGATGCTTCGCTTCGCCTAGTTTGTTTTCGATTTGCGAAGCTGTGTAAACCAAGAGTGGAGGGGGGCCTCATGAGACCACCTCTGAGTGTCTAGACTCGGTCCATTAGAGGCCGAGAGGCAGAACGCGTCGTTCGTCATGTTAATGGAAAAACGGACGCCTCATCCTGCCCTCCCTCCCCCCGTCCCTTTTCCTCTCTGCGAAAGCGAATAGAAGTCGAGTCTCTGAAAATCATTGAAAGGTCAGAGACTACGCGGGAGAGAGGACTTGTGCCCACTTGGCTGACGTCGTTCTACTTAGAGCCCTTGTTTGAGTACTACGAATGCTCGCCCGGATTTTGCGGGCGTTGTATGCCGAGTAGGTTGGTAGTGAAGAAAGGCAGAGAGGAGACGAAAAAGACGGAGAAGAGGCTTGGGGCCCTTAAATGAGTTGTCTGCGAGCGTTCGTAGGGGGAAGAAAGGAAGGAGAAGGGGGGCATAGACTCGATTGTGAAGAAGAGGAGGAGAAGGAGGAAGAAGGGCTCTCGTTGTACAATGGGAAGAGCGAGGACCTCCTTATTCAGACTAATGACTGGCCTTGAGGTGCCCTTCGACGAGTGTTCCCTGTGCAAGCTCTTCCTGCACACGGCTGGAGCCAACTACGATGCGTACGACCACCCTGATCTGCCCGAGGGAACGGAGAATGAGGTGAGCGACCGGAAATAACCGGGGCGGGAGGCGAGGGATAAGCTTAGGCTCCCCCTCGAGAACGGCGCTGTTGTCACAACAAGCACGAGACGTGTTGCCATCACGACTATGTTTTGACGCGTCTCGCGTATAGTCAGAAAGCAACGGAACGCTGACTAGGTCCTCGATATGAGCAACATGGCACTAGCAAGCCAGCCGTGACCTAAATTGTGTCCTTAAGGTGGTCGAGCTGGTGCATTCCCTTCTCGAGATCAACGCCTCGAAGCGTGCGACGCCCGAGTCCTTCTACGCAAGCGCAACGAAGTGGAGTGGAGCACAGTCCAATGGCCAAGCCATCTGCTCGCAATAACTCCATTCCACTCCTCTCCCCACCTATGACGGGTAGCCCGCCTAGGATCAAATCCCATCGGCTACTATACAATTCAACTAATGCTACCTACATACATGTGTGTCTTCTCATAGTGCCCTCGTTAGACTTGATATTCCAATTGTGTTGTACTCGGGTAGATACGGTATTATAGGCGCACGCTACTATTCTAGTCGTTTTGGAAACGTGGATTCCACCGTATCGTTACAGCAATGTTATATGCAATGTCATGTCTTCTTGCACACTCACATGTTCCATCCTCTCCCTTCTTAGCGGGTTGCGTAGTTAGGTTTGCGAGATAAAGTCGTTCGTTTGTTCAATTCCGTCATTGTGAGCGGCCCTCTCTCTATTGGTGACGGAGTACACAAAGAGACAGAGAGGAGATGAGGAGGGAAGGGGAGGATGGGGGGATGGGGAGAGGAAGAGTGAGGCATATGCTGGGCGATCCCTGCGGGACTTGTGACGTCACGAGATAGGAGAAACGAGGAGGGGAGAGGAGAGACAACGAAGTGAGAGAATGACAGCTTGGAAGGCGCTTTGTCGTAGCAGTCAAGTCGTCGAGAAGCTTCTCTGGTTATGAGCGGAAAATTGCCTAATGAGGAGGATATTTGCATGCGGCTAGCCCACGCTTTCGCGTTGTTATGCTGTTTCCGGTCTTGTGAACACGTTGAGTCGAGAGAGCGAAGTTCAATCGCGCGTTCGGCCGAGCTGCTGAATACATTGCCACGCAGCCCATGAATAAGGGATATCCCCGAGACATTCGACACCTTTTCGAGAAGAGGCCATAGTTTTCCATCCGTCTTCCAGGCAATAATGCATGTAATACTAGGCCGACTTTGCACTCATATGTATGCGCGGCTTGCGCGTCTCACACGTGCATAGAAGAGGGAGAAGGAATAGGGAAGAGCGAGAATATTCTCGAAGTTTGCACATGAAGGAATGGACTCTAAGAAGGGCAGCTGAAGTTGATGTTCATTCAGTTTTTTTTCCTGAAAATGTAGGAAATGAGGAAATTACCCTTTCTCGAGGACGCCGTCACGTGCGAACTGCATGTCGAATTCGTCGAGGAGAGTGGCCAGTCCGAGGAGTGTCTGAATTTTAATTATTAGAAAAGCACGAACTAAGGTATTAGTACATCAGCATCAAACCCTTGCCTGAAAGCTACACGCATTTATCATCGTTGATTTTACGGGTTCTTCCTTAGCTGTGACAACGGTTTTATCGAACTATTTCGTGCTAAATGCAAACAATAGTCGAAAATTATCTTCCGCTTATCTAGATCTCCAGACAATTTCATGATGCTTCTATCATTTATGAATGTTTTCCGGTATGGCTTGCTTGTATGTCTTTCTATATGCATGAGATAGGAAAAACGGAGGACCCGTATTCATTTCGTGAATAAATTATGGCGCGTATGCCTTTTCAATAAGCTGCTACTGCCTATGTGCGATATCTCGGGGAAAAGGCATTTTTTCGCCTTGTTTTCTAAACTGCAAATACGTCTACGAAAATGATAAAACATGGTGGTGCTTCCCTTTCAATTTCCGTTTAAGCTGTTTAGTCTATACTAGTAATTTCCGCTTGAATGTCTGGCTGAAATAAAACTTTTGTGGTAAATTTTCTACCGTTAAAAAACAAATCCTACCCTCGATGAGTTGTCGGTCGTTACTTCGCTGCTCACGATCGCCTTGAACGAGTTTGTCATCAGCTGAAAATTTGAAAGCAATTCCCTGCTGCAAGCACAACGTAAACTCGATTCAAATTCTGCCTACATTCCTCAGTTCTTTCTTGTTTACTGGGAAAACAGGAAAGCTGTCATTGTCATACTTGTGAGCCCTGTGCTACTAAATTGATACAATGCGACATGTTGATCTTACCTCATTCGATCCGGAGGTTGCGATGGCGTTGTTGAGTGCTTGCGATATGTCGCAGACAACATCTTGTAACTAAAAAAACCTCTGTTTGACGATCAGACATGTTTTGAATTACGAGCAGCAACCATTCTAACTTTTACACAAGCCTACGACAGAACTTCATGGGATCAAGAGTCTGCGGAAAAGCGGAAAACAATCTAGTTAAAATAATATTCACCGAATTTCTTATATTCACAGAATTTCCTGAATCGTTTATCCTGGATGGTCCGGTAAGCACAATTTAATCTCTAGGAAAATAATCTAGTTAAAATAACCAACCTTTTGGGGCAGTTTCTGCTTGCTCTCGAGTTGCACGTTGCTGGCCATTAGTATGACGAGTGTAACAGTTTCACTAAACGGCAATCGTTAGGCGTTTTAATAGTAAAAAGTGTTAAATAATGAGACGAAACGGGGAACGACTACGCACAAAAAAATCAGAGGGTGACAGTGACTCGGCGTCGGTCTCTACCGTAGTTAGCGCGGGTTCGCCGGGTCACCGGTTGTACGCCGGGTCAGAAACTTCGGAACACTTTAATTAATTAACGGATTTAAGTACAATTTATTCCGAAAAGTCTGACACATATGCACTCGTTCATTTAAATAAAGTAATTTTCGAATATATGTTTTTCTTGTTGATGGTACGTCGTGCGAAAACATGACTTCCTTATCTTATCAATATACTACTGCTGGCCAGCGCAAAGGATCACACGGATCAGTGTCGTCACTAGGCAAACCGTTCTTCTGATATTGGCGTACTGTACGGGCATTCGACTGCCTTCCACCACGCGGTACCCATCAACACGTCCCGTCAACATCAATAAAGAGGAATGAGATAAGCACGCAAGAGAAAGGCTATATAAGGAGGTACAGAACACATCACACTAATTCACCATTCGTTTTACGATTTTTTTCATTCCTGGATACGTTGCATTTTAGAACCAACCAAACATGCCTCTCGTTGTGATGAAGACCAACCTCAAGTCGACTGAGATCCCTGCGGGATTCGAAGTTGGAAATTCCTTGCTTATTTTACTTTTCACAGGGAGATTCCGCGAACACTCCGTAAATTTATGAGAATCGACTTTAACAGCTTTTAAGGGATCATTCCTTAAAATAAAAATCCGTTTACAGAATCTGCTACCAAACCCTTTATCGAAAGAAAATCGCTATCCAACTTGTGAACTTTTAGCTGAAAGTTTGACCTTGTCACGAAGTAAAGTAGCCAGGTGCTCGGATGAATGCTGTTTTTCGTTTTATTGAGCTCACAGAACAATATTATCTTCATTTTATGGAAAATGTGGGCATTTGAGCACTTTTTAGTGAAAAAGGGTGCGATTTCAAGCTAATATTCCACAACTTTGGTAGCGATTTTCGCTCGATGCAGGGTTTAGTAGCAGATTCTGAAAACGGATTTTGAAATAATCGTATCATTAATGATTTGCTTTCCTTTAGGATAAATTTGCTGAAGCTGTAGCCAAGGCGTTCAACCGTCCTATGAAGACGGTCGTTCTTGAGGTAAGAGACCTTTAGATTCAAAAATTTTTAAACTTCGAATATTGAGGAACGTTGCTACTATTTTTATAATTAACCTTTGCAGATGCATACTGACATGAAAATGTTCCGCGGTGGAATGGATAAGCACGGAAAGGGCATGCATCTGATGGTAGAAAATTATTATACGGATCTTATTTGTCGTTTATAGGTATTCGCGGGAAAGAAAGTTCTCGATTCGAGGAACATGAAGGAGTGCGGAGATATGCTCATGATGGCTCTTCACAATATGCTGAAGCTTGATATGGACAAGGTACATGTTTTTAATAACTTTTAATAAATTATAATAGTGCAAATCATAAATATATTGAGTAAATGTATTCTCATGCTAGCGATTACATTATATTGTTCTCATTTGAGATGATGATGACATACCATGCAATGGACATGACTAACATGTACGCGAAGGGAGAAATGATGGAGAACCTTCTCGAACTGCATATGAAGCACTGAGAATAATACTTTCACGACATATTTTATACGTCTCGTCTTGCTGTTCATGCAATCACTTATAAATATTTTGAGCATGTGTTGGCATATATTCATATTTTCATATATGGTTCACATATAGTTTAGTTCACTGTAGATACTTTTTGCTCTTCTTCCCAACCTTAGAGGAAGTAGCGATTTACTGCGTACTCGTTCATTGCCTAGTTGACCTTCTCCACGAATTGGGATACATACACATGTGTCCAATGACAATCTTTTGTGACGTTCTTTGCTCTTCTTGTAGTCTCACTCAGCGCTATCACATTCCTTTCTTTCCTTTTTTCTCTTTCGATTCCTTGCCAGGGAGTCACTGATGCCGATGCCGATACGGGATATCATTGAAGTCGTGAGAGAGACCAAGTGCAAACGTATGAACCGACAGAATACGGTAAAGAGTCGAGAGACGGACTGATAGTGTTATTGAAAGAGAGAAAGGGATAGTGAAGAAGAGAGAAGAGAAGGGGGAAGAAAAATAAAAGAGATCTTCCTCTTTTCAGACCCCTGAATAATAATAACTTTATTGCTATCTCACAAGGAAATACTGAAGACAGTCTTTATGATACACCTGTCGATCTGTCCTTATTATGTTATTCTAATCCACACTCGATAACCAGCTAACATATTTATCAACTATTTACTCTCTCAATTGTGGAAGATCTCGTCCGGTCTCCGAATGAGTGCATTGTTGCAGATTGTGATGAGGTGCTCTTTTCCCAGTCTTCTTCTGAGTCTTCTCTATGTCGTGTATGTCCTTGTCCCCGAGCATTCTTTTGGCGATTGAGTTGTTGAAGAGTTGTGTGCCATTTTCCGATTGGCTACTGAAGTGCTGGAGCAGCAGTTTCGCCGCGCAGTGCAGTCCTACTCCCGAGGATATTCTGTAGTAGGATCGCACATGCGAAACTGTTGTGCGGCATCGACGAGGTAGGGCATCCTCTTAGCATTCCGACATCCGCCTTTTCTCCAATCGGGCCAATCTTTGGGGGAAAACACGAAGCTGTTCGTCGTCGACGAAGCGAAGACAGCTGAATTTCCCATCCGACCGACCCTCGACTGTGAGCGCGCGAAACGAGTAGTAATCGTCAACTGCACCTCTCGTGACGACCGCACGAGCACTGAAGAGCAGGTTTATGAAAACTGTTACTGCATGATATGTTCTTGAAAATTCTGCAAAGCAAACTCTACCCATTCGCTACCCATCCCTTACTACGGTAGCATATAGTGTGCATGCTCTCGAAGGAGGGAATCCTCTTCCTTTCACACGAATTCGAACCTCCTCGACCACCTCGACCTCCCCTTGAGTTTGCCCTTCCACGAGCGGATGCGACAGTCACAGCTACCTTCAGCTTGCAATTAGACCTCGAATTAGTCGACTTATCACCCTTCTTGACCTTAGTATTAGTCTGCATTCGCCTGCTTCTCTCCGGAAGAGGCTTAGGTTCACGCAGTTTGATAATGCGAAGATCTCTCACTACGTACAGTAACTGCCCCTCTTCAGCGTTCATTCTCCCGCACTCTCTCCGCAATTCTTTGTCAAAGGCGAGCCCGTCCTTAGTGTAGTCTCTCCGGGCATACACATGATTGTCATTGCACACATCAGCCAAACAGCGCTCCTTACGCGCGGCTTCAATGAAAGCGTCGCGCTTGGCGTTGTCGCCGAATTCAACCTTGAGAGGACGACTCTTTCCAATCATTTCAGCTGCTGAGTCCGGGAACCGGAACAAGTGAATAGAAGGATCAAGCTTGGTCTTGTCCTCAGAGAGGAGGGAAAGGAGGCAGGGATCATAACACCTCTTGATCACTTCTATCACAACCCTAGCATCACCTTCTACCGTATCCTCCGGAGTTGTCCCTTCCTTCATCTGGCACACCACAGCCCTCGTCATCTTGTCCTGGATGACCAGTCCGCGTGACCGCAGCCGCGACCGACGCGCACGATCCTTGTGAAGACGGAGGGGCCTTAGCCACTTCCCGCACCGACTCTCTCACTATTCTCGCTAAGTGATCCCTGAACTTCTCTCCCCCCAAAGCAGATACAAGATGAGAGAATACCTTCTTGAACTGACTCTTCAGTTCGTCCGTCGCCTTCCTGACCTCCTCTGCCACGATGAATTGCAGCTCGTCACGGGTTACGGTATGCTTCTTGGGTATGACGAAGGGAGAGAGGAGGGAAGGGAAGGGACAGGGGTGAGAGGAAAGGGAGAGGGGAAAGGAGATAGGAAAGGGAGTGGGGTGGGAATGGAGAGGACTCGACACGAACACAAAGACCAAAGGTCAAAGACCAATGACCATACAGGAGACAGACAAAGAGAGATTGAAGATTTGAGAAGAATGGAAGACAGAGACAGAAGTATGGAAGAGAACAATTCGTGTTGGGGCCGATGCCGCGTATTCACCGGGTGGGATTGGGCAGTAAGGGAAGGGGGGACAGTACCCGAGGGCAGTAAGCAAGGGGGACTTTAGCGACACGACCCCCTAAGTCAACCGGTGAATACGAGATGAGATAAGACAGATAAGGACAGGACAGTGAGGGGGATACCCCGCCCTAACAAGCCACTGCTTCTGAACGGTACGGGCTAACCTTTGCACAAAGTTAATATAAATTTGGCAGTATTCACATCAGATAACGTATTTAAAAGATATTTTTATTAAGATTTATTGAATCCACAATCACGCTTAATAGTTTCCTCCAGGGTGACATCCATCTCCGGGTACAAGAGGACTATCACATTCAGCCTCGCAAGAGTACTCAAGCCACTGTTTCTTAGTCGCGCAGCATTGATAGAAGGTAGAGGTGGGCCCTACACTAGGCAAACAGTCTGCCCAGCTGGATTGCTTGTTACAACGTTTGAGACAGAGGTTGTAGCAAGTGCAGTTCTGGATGGGGAAGCTGCAAAATTCATTATTTGATTAAAAACCAATAATTGTCCAGGTAGATTAACTGTTAGTAGTTAACTTACATAGGGTGACACCAACAGTATTCCTGAACGGTGTCTCCAGCGCAGAATCTCTCACAACCCGTAACGGATCCAGACTGGCTGAAGCATATTCCGGCAACGGCGAAGACGAAAAGAAGAACGGAGAGTGAATGCTGAATGAAAGTCAAGTTTTTTTAAAAGTTAATCCTAATACCAAAAACGATTGCCATAGAAAAAGATTAATTATGTAAAATATTGACTAATTCAACTTTCAGAAGAGGTGTTGAATAAACTGAAAACTAACCATGGTCTTCCAAACTGGAATATCTATGACTGCTCCTTTCGTCCTTTTAAAGGGACATTTGCATTGTAGCTTCGAACAACAAAAGGCCTTTTGAAGTGCTTTCCAGACGAGTTGTCAACGAACTCAGCGTGATATGTTGTGGATCATCTGTCATCAATGTTGCCATATGCCGTTTCCGGCGTGATTCTACAAAAATATACTTTATTTGCCTAATTCATGTAACAGTTATTATACGACGAAGCAGTCATAGATTCTATAGATCCATCTAAATATTTGCTGCATGTTACTTTTATAAAATGGCACATGAACTTTAAGCAGATAATATAAGCAAAAACCTAATGATAAGGAGCGACTTTTCGGAGAGTAAACCTATGAGGTCGCTAATTTCTGTAACACCTAAAAGGTGGAAAACACTTACATAAGTTTTCATGCACGCCGTTCTACACCTTTTCCTAAAATATTTTTTGCTATATTTAAATTTAAAGCGTAGGTTTTCCAATTTATGATGCTGTATAGTTTGAATTGCGCATGATTTAGTATTTTATTTTATAAATAAGCTTGGTTGTTTGCAAAAGATAGCAGCATGAAACAGTTTCCGATCGCACTATGCTCTCAAAAACATCCCGCTGAGCCTAGATAATGCAATGCGTGCAGAATGAGACAAGGTCTCATATATAAATAAGGTAGCAGCCGCACGGTGGGTATGTTCTATTTCGGATAACATAGTTAGTTTGTTTTCCTTTACAACCAAAACATTTTAATCTTTTTTTGATCACAGCGAAGATCAATGCAAATGACTTTCATTCAGCATTCACTCTCCGTTCTTCTTTTTGTCTTCGCCGTTGCCGGAATATGCTTCAGCCAGTCTGGATCCGTTACGGGTTGTGAGAGATTCTGCGCTGGAGACACCGTTCAGGAATACTGTTGGTGTCACCCTATGTAAGTTAACTACTAACAGTTAATCTACCTGCACAATTATAGGTTTTTAATCAAATAATGAATTTTGCAGCTTCCCCATCCAGAACTGCACTTGCTACAACCTCTGTCTCAAACGTTGTAACAAGCAATCCAGCTGGGCAGACAGTTTGCCTAGTGTAGGGCCCACCTCTACCTTCTATCAATGCTGCGCGACTAAGAAACAGTGGCTTGAGTACTCTTGCGAGGCTGAATGTGATAGTCCTCTTGTACCCGGAGATGGATGTCACCCTGGAGGAAACTATTAAGCGTGATTGTGGATTCAATAAATCTTCATAAAAATATCTTTTAAATACGTTGGGGGGATTGTCAAAGGTCTATACCTTTGACAATCACACCCCCCCTCCTTCAATGTGGTCTCGATGCTCTTTCTCAATGGTCTGCTAAATGGTGTCTCTCAATATCTACAACTAAGTCTGTAGTCATGTCTATTGGTCGTCGTTCCCCCAACCCGTTCCTTACCATTAATTCTTCCCCTCTCCCTATCGTCACTTCCTTTAGGGATCTCGGTGTGTCTTACGATAACAAGTTGAGTTTCTCCCCGCATGTATCTTCAATCACGGCTAAAGCTAGGTCACGTTGTTCCTATATATTTCGTGCTTTCTCCTCCCTTAGTCCAAAGTTTTAGTCCCGCCTCTTCGTCTTACATGTCCGCCCTATTCTTGAATACGCTTCTGAAGTCTGGTCCCCTCATGCTATCTCCCTCTCTGACTCAATCGAACGCATACAACGTGATTACAGTAGACGAGTCTTCTCCCGACGTAGCTTTGCTCCATGTAGCTATGAACAACGTTTATCTCACCGTTACCTTGTCCCACTAGCTCTCCGCCGTAAGAAAATTGATCTTACATTAGCACATAAATCTCTCCATGGCTTTATAGATCTCCCTTTCGATATATTCTTTAGACGATCCTCCAATATCCGCTTGTCTCGCACTAATTCGTTCAAGATATGCAGGTCTCGTTGTCGTACTAATGTAGCTAAGTATTTTATTGCTAATCGGATTGTTGACTCATGGAACACTCTTCCTGGTTGTATCGTAATTCGTCTTCAAGAAAATCATATATTTAGGAAAGGCACGTGGACGTGTATATGTCGTAATTTTAATGGCTCCGATGATTGGAATGTAGACAGCCTTGGAGCGAAGCAATTTAATATTATTGTTTTAGGCTTCTATCAATGCCCGTCTCTTCGTGGATGCTCGAAAATAGTCTTCCTTGGCAATCCGCCTTAATTCCGCAACTGGTCATCGTAACATTATCGAACGTCTTACTTTACCTCATTGTGCCGGTAAGGTTCAGTCTGGTCTACTTTCGAAAGTAGACCAGTCCTTACAGACGATGCAACTGTACACAAAATTCCTCTCACACCTTACACGATACATAAATAGAAGAAGGTTTAGGAAGGGGATGATTCACGTTAGAGTAGGGAGTATTGGCGCAGGAAGACGGGGAACAGAAATGATTCATAGAAAAAATAGAAGTAGGGATAAAAAGACACGACAACGACACTCCCGGAGCACAAGTCAGTCTTCATCGAGTATCGATAAGTGAATAGTGTAATTTGAACATAACAGCAAGATCAGAAACGCAACGTCTCTTAGATAATCTACTAAGGCCCATGAATCTAAGTCTATCGTCACAATCTAAAGTACGATCTTTACGTCTGAAACACAACCGAGTATACATACGTTGGACTCCTTCAATCTCTACACTCAAGTGACTATTAAGCGGAGGGGACCATAATTCAGAGTAAGTCTCAAGTAGCGGACGAACATAGCTAGTGAACAGTCGGGAGAGAACTGTTAGATTATTAGTCTTAAAAGAACGGAGAATGTACAAACAACGGTTTCTAGCCTTGCAGCAGATAGAACGAATGTACTCACTATAGTCGAGAGAGTTAGAGTAAGTTAGTCCTAAATCCTTGAAGGAAGTTACAATAGGTAGAGGGGTATTAAATAGATGGAATGTGTGAGTAGGGTGAGAGGGACCTATGTACATACAGGCAGTCTTGGTGAGGGATACGGACAGACCGTGACTCGTTGTCCACTCTCCGATTACATCGATCGCCTCTTGCATGAGATTGACGTCGTCCTCGACAATGACCTTCACGTCGTCTGCGTAGATGGTGCAATGTACGGAAGGAGAAAGGGAACGATGCAGCGAATCCAGGAAGAGTATGAAAAGAACTGGGCCCAGAACGGAGCCCTGGGGGACTCCGGACTGGACCTTATATACTGTTGACTCGGAAGACCTTACCCTAACACATTGTGTTCTACCTATAAGGAAAGATTGGAACCACTTATGAAGAGATCATTTAATCCCAAAATTAGAAAGTGTAGTGAGGAGGAGATGAAATGGAATGATATCGAAGGCTTTTGAGAGGTCAAGGAAACAGACCGAAGCATATGAATTCCTATTGAGGACATAGTTAAGGCGAGATAGGGATAGAAGAAGGGCTGGATGGGCCACCATCGACCTCTTCTTCTTCTTCCAACTCTATAGCCGGTTCATCATCCTCTTCAGGAGGGGGAACAGACGGGACGTGACCAGGATTGGGCTCATTTAGCAGTTTCTGCGCCTCCACAATGCGAATACGAATCGCATGGCGGAAGTGCTTGCCCTGTTTTGCCTTATTGACTAGTCTGAAGCGTTCTCCTCTATTCTCTCCCTCTAGAAGTGGCTGGACTGTTGGATACATGTCGGCAAGTTGATTGTAAATAAGGATCTGGTCGAGGTATTCTAGAGCCTCATCGGTTCTGAACAACCTCAGTTCGATCTTAGCCTTAGCCTTCATCAGTTGTGCGAGCCGCTCTCTGACATGCTCATTATACTCCTCCGATGTGACAGATGGGGGATCGAAAGGTACGAGAATGGGAGTGAGTGTGTTAGTGAACTTGACGAGGTTATTGAACCTACGGACATCCTGTCCTTTGACCGATGACTCAAAATAGGCCTTTGCCTCTTCGATAGATAGAATGAGAGGGCTATGTTCAGGTGACATCATAGCAGAAGGTTTGAAACTTTGAGACATGATTGGGTAGGGATCAACACACCGAAATCAAGTGAAATGGGTAGCAGCTAGGCGGAGCCGGTGACTGCTAATTGGGAAAGGTTGTGGTGTTGGTGGCCAACACAAAGATCGGGTATGAGGAAAGGAACGTACCTTGCTACGCGAGTCGCGAATCACTGTTGTGTATAGTAATACAATTAACCTATTTAACATACGCACTTCACCTACCCTCCCCGTCATGCATATTGTATGGTCTAATTATCCCGATTCGTCCTTCGCCCTCTCTCCTGTCTTCATTCCTTGTCTTGAATAAACCCTGAGTGGTTTGTCCTCCCGTCCTCTCCACACCTCAACCTATCCCATACGGGATCCTTGTTGCCTATCACCCCTCTACCGTATCCCCACATTCCCACCTCTTCCTTCGTCCTCACGGACACAACACTGGCGACCAGGATAGTTAAAGGAGACACGCGTACGCATCCCGTGGCCGAGTGCCTCCAGAATAAGGCGTGATTGACTGACAGTTGTCGAGTGAGGCATACTGTAGTCAGTGAGTGGATACGGTGGTTGGAATCCGTTGGAGGTTGATTGTGATACGGTGCTACCGTAGTGTGATCTT
>LS846578.1:23444-43464 GCA_900490955.1 Micoletzkya japonica | reverse complement strand
TGCGACGGCGACGAAAGAACAATCGATCTAATTAGCTCTAATCCTCGACACCTGTACCACCCAATCTCTAATCGTCTCGCATTTAATTCTCTCTTTTGCATGTCTCACACTTGTTTCTCTTTAATATCCATTCGTTGAACAATATCCTTGCCTAATCGTTACTCGCTCATTACATTGATTACTCTCATTCATTACACTCCTTTTTCACTCGTGTCTCTTCTATTCGTTCCGCGTATTATTATCTACGCAAGACTGTTGAAGCTGATCAGTGTAATTTATCTCTTTAAAACTTGATCAGCTTTGCTCTTTGTGGGTTTAGATGTCAGAGTTCCACTCCGGTCTCTCCCATCTAAGCCGTGTGGTAGCGTGTTTTCCTCTCGCTGCGCTTCCCACGCGCGGCTTTTGCCATAAAACCTCTATTATTCCAGATGACTCGATCGATCCCCGCTGTTCGATCTCGAGGACATGCAGCACTTCAGCTCTACCTCAAGCATCAGAGACGAAGCGAAGAGGCCGTCACGTTGCATGAGGTGCGGGGGATGAGATGGTTTTTATGCAAAATGATAGATGAGCCTTTTATTGGTAGAGGAATATCAATTTTGTGTTGGATGGATATGAGTTTTTCATTCTCTCTGTCCCCGTCGCGAGTGGTCGGGTCTCCCAGTCGTCTCTCAATCAAGAGCCCCCCACCCGCATGTTCAATCACGGACAGAAGAATTGATCCTTCTCCATAACGAATTGGCGCTCGGGAGAAGTATGCGCCAAACGAGGATCAAGAGGACTACTCAAGATCTCTCGGCACCTCGGACTGAGTGAGTTGTTTTGAAGAAGATTCGAAGTCTCTCCCATCTATATCAAGCAACCACTCCTTTGGAACCTCAGCCAATGTTAGTCCTGATAAAGGTGATAAACCAGATAGATGAGCCTTTTATTGGTAGAGGAATATCAATTTTGTGTTGGATGGATATGAGTGAATTACAGAGTGCGAAGTTAGTGAAGGAGGAGAGGAAGTCAGAGAAGGAGAGGGAAGAGGCGAAGAAGAGGGAAGAGGCGAAAAAGAAGGAGGCGAAGAGGTCGTGGAACCGGCAGCGAGCGGTGCGTGTAAAAATATACAATGTGATCAATGAGATCCGAACACAAATAGCATGAAGATTTGAAGCGTATTTCCACAAAAAATAATACAATTCCTATCATCTCGTACTTACTTACCCTTGTAGAAGATCCTGATCGCCCTCCGCTCCCACGACCTTCCCTACGCGATCCGCTCTGGCCCCCCTCCCAAGCCCCGTTCATCTGCTCGCTCCACCCCTTCCCCTTCGCCCCTTGATTGAACATAGCCAATGATAAATGTTGTTATTCATAAGCAAGATAGAAGGGACATTTGAAACAACGAAGAGTGTCAATGACAATATAGTCCTCCTTTCTCAATCAGCAAGATCCTGCTTGTTCCGTGTTCGTCTGCGCAAGTACAGGTGAGATTTTTATACACTCGTGACTTAAAAAAGGAAAAAAATCGTAAAACTACCGTACATTTAGGTTAACCGAACAAGTCTATTGCATGCTGAGAAGCACACAAGACATCCACGAAGCAGCAATCGGTCGAAGGGACAATCGATAACGAAAAGGCGAGCTAGCCCTTTTAGCTTGGTACCTTCCTATCCCTATCAGCTAATCCTCTTATTGAGATCAACGACATGCGACGGAGACGAAGCAGCAATCGGGTGAAGGGACAATCGATAACGAAAAGGCAAGTTAGCCCTTTTAAATTGGTCCCTTCCTATCCCTATCCTCTTATTGAGATCAACGACATGCGACGGGGACGAAGAGCAATCGGGTGAAGGGACAATCGATAACGAAAAGGCAAGTTAGCCCTTTTAACTTGGTACCTTCCTATCCCTATCCTCTTATTGAGATCAACGACATGCTACGGCGACGAAGCAGCAATCGGGTGAAGGGACAATCGATAACGAAAAGGCGAGGCGGAGGTGAAGCGTATTTGGACACGACTCCGTGCTTTTTTAACACTTGAAAGCCCTTGCCCGAGCGATAAAGCTACCGAATTCGATGTGCAGCACATTATGTTTTTTCCTGGCAGCTATTGATAATATGCGGGTAAACCCTGCTTCAAACAGCATATTTATGCATCTTCGAAATGCAAAGCGAGAATTTTGACATAAATGAACAGTGGCAAGCAACGATGAGGAATGTAAAGTTCTAGAGAAGAAGAAGAAAAGTATTAGCGGACATGATCGACATGCTTCCAGTTCATTCGTCATCACCATTAACGAATGCGAGAACAGGAGCGAGTATATCTTCCAGTTCTTCATCAGCCTGGCCCAACTGAAACTAGGGGATTTAAAGATTAGTATTCCAAAAAACAAAGTGTAATACAAGTAAGGTATGTACCTCTTCAGCATGATCATCTTCGAGATCAAGGTCTTCCATAGACAAGACTGTTATGAAACTCTGTATTTGATGGTCAAATGGAGTGATGTCAGTCATTGTGGTAGCTGAGTCAAGTGCCAGAACTTGGAATAGTTAGCGCAGTAGTGAATGATTGAAACGTAGGCGAATAGAATAGGAGGAATCATAAATTTATCTGACGCATAGAGTGAGAAAACGAATAGAGGGAGAGCGTAAAAAGATGAAGAAGGGGGGAGGGCATCACAGATGATTGATGAGAGAAACGGAGAAGGAGAAAAACAGAATGAAAAAGGAGATGAGAGCCATTCGCATAGTTGGATATGCAAGATTGAGCGGAAAAGACTAAATGGCTAAGCTAACTTAAAATTACTTAAAATGATTAGCAAAACAGAACAAATGTGATATCACCACATAGTGAAAAAATAGCAAATCACTCTTTATCTTTGCATTTCGCACTTTGCGTCTTGGCTTCTAGAACCGCTACCTCAAAATTTAAGCTTCTGTGTAATTTGATCGCCTTATTATGTAAATAGCAATCACGACAGGGTCATAATACTATAAACGATGAAAGCTTGACAATTTCACAAGCTCTTAGTAGCATACACAAAGAGGCACAGAGAGCGAGAGACAGTCTATCACAAGAGAATCTACTGTGATTCGTCACCCTCCTCTCGCTCTCTCTTCACCTCTTTTTCCCTCACTTCGTTATTTATCATCAACTTTTCATTACAGATGATCGTGATGAAATACACAGTCTACTACTTGTTCTACATACTTATCGTTTTTACTATTACCAAGATGCTCGTGAGTAATCGTTCCGTTTGTAGCGCCGATTCCGGTGCCTTACAGAGTGATCTAATCAACTTCCAGCATGTGCTATGTGAAACTCTAGGTGGCATTGGTCTCAAAAAGCTCTCCATTTTCTCGAAATCTTGTCTTGGAATGAAATGGCGTCGCTTCAAAGCGTGAAAAATTAGCTAAACACCGTATCGGCGGAATTAAGATTTATACGTTCCGATTTTCTAGACTATAATACAACAGGCCAGTACAGTAACAGTGAGCTAGGGTCAAAAATGTTGCTAGCACACTAGTAGCAAGGCTATTAAGCGAGTATACTAGTAGCTAGATGATACCAGAGCAGTTCCGTCACTCCTTATACCTGGTCGTCCGGAACGAGGAAGATGTTGCCATTGACATCACCATGCGCGATACTAGGCATGTCTCGACCAGAAGAATCATTCGCCGATCACATCGGGATTCGAAGATCCCGTCGGCAGCCAGAATTCTCTCGGTGTTCAGGTCGATTCCTCCCGTTTCCTTGACCGCGGCCCATATGGGAAGTTTGTTGGACGGTGATCTAAAAGGGGAAGAATTAAGTGAGGCTGTATAAGAGGGGAAACGATTGTAATACCGTAATCTAGAAAGCTAAGAGAGGAAGGGGTGTCATGACCGCTGAGGCCTCTGTACTGAGACACCCTAACAGTGAGATGGGGGGGGGGGCAAAAAAAGAAACGAGGGAGAGAGACAGTGTATGAGAATCAGACGTTGAGAGAGATTGTCTCCTTTCCTTCCTCGCCCTGGAGGATGAATCAGTGGGTTTCTTGCCATCCTCCTCCTGCTTTCCCCCTTTGAATCTTCCACTCCTTTCAAACGGAGGAAGAAATTTTTGGAGGATTCAAACGTAGGGTTAGGAAGGTTTGAATTAGACTGGCGTAACCCATCGCAATCGCCAAAAGGAGGGGGTTTGAAAGTTGTATATTGAATTTTATTTCCACTGAGGGTGAGGTGTGGGTTTCACTTACTGAGATGAACGTTGCACTAAAGTTAGCAAGAGACGTGCAGAAGGCTTAGGCTCTCTGTATTTGTTATGCACTCGATTGCATATTAGTTTGTAGATTGTTTTTAGTTGATTAAATGGAGATGAGCTGAACAACCCCTGTACATAATGTTCAATCGAGTGGATATCTATGAGATGAGTAGCTTAAGCATTGATCATTCGCCCTTGTGCGATTGTAGAGACAGCGACTGATGGACGAGATCTGTGCACAAATTGTCATGATAAACGGATATTTTATCTATTTTA
This sequence comes from Micoletzkya japonica, assembly GCA_900490955.1. Taxonomy (NCBI): domain Eukaryota; kingdom Metazoa; phylum Nematoda; class Chromadorea; order Rhabditida; family Diplogasteridae; genus Micoletzkya; species Micoletzkya japonica. Next base: position 38,957 of record LS846578.1, on the reverse strand, counting down.
TGGGCTCCAAGCTTTTTGGTTTTCAAGCAACGTGAGGTTTGCAACTAGGTGAATGTACTTACAGCTCACGTACGATTACAACCAACATCTAACTATACGACAGAACTTCCTTTAGAGAGCTAATACCGTAGTCAGATTTTGACTTAAAAATCCATTCTCAATACGCGTCACGTACGCTTTGCGGTTAGCCACTATGTTTTGTGCGCGTTGATTTAAAAGGTCGTGCAGCTGAAGGGATCGGAAGTGGCACACGTAGGTAATGAAGCAACTAATACGCACGGTTTGACCTGGAGAGAGCATACATAAGGATCGGGACTGACAACGAGAGAACACGCGAGGCATGGAGATAACAGACAAGCAGACAGAAAAAGGACGGGTCAGTGAGAAAGAAAGAGAGAGAGACGTGCGCGACTGAACGGAACTGCGCTATTATGAAGAAGAAAACAACATCGGATGATAACGGGTAACGAGACACATAAAATGAGTAAACCAATTTGAATGAAGTGCGCAGATAGATAAACTGAATACTATTTCTTCGTACAATCAATATATAATTTCTTGTACAATAAATATATTATTTCAGTACGTGTACCATAGAGAGGGTAGGAAAGGGGAAACGGAAGGCGCTACTGTCTAATCAGACTACCTACATACTCTCGAGTGATTTGACTCCTCTCTCTGATGGACAGCAGTGTAGGATCGTGTGATCTCTCACTTTCCCTTGTCTCTCGCTTCATACTCCCTCGCCGTCTCTCTTTCTCTCTCCCTTTCCGTCCAGTTCACCCTTTGCCTCCCTCTCCCTCCCCTCTTTTTATCCAACTTATTCACTCCCCTCATTTCCTATTTTTGCCTCCATCCTCGCCTTATTAATGCCGAAACAGACTGACATTGAAATGGAGAGAGTGAAGAGATGAGAGGAATTAGAGGGGGTGGGAGGGAGTGGAAAATTCTTCCAGAAGAGGGACGGTAGTTGATTCTTCATAGCTCGAAAGCAGAAAGGTCTCTACTGATTCGAATTCTACGCTATTTGTGTTATGTAGGGTATGGTTATTCCGGAATCAATATCAGGAATAACCATATCCTACGTATGGTTCCGGAATATGTTTTGTCCTTGCGAGATTTGACGAAGAAGAACGCCAGTTCACATTGCTTCTCTCCCAGCCTGATCGCCTACAACTATCCCTCACAGTACAGCTGCCATAGTAAAAGCATAGCATTTTAGAATTCGCACAGTCTGAATAATCCACCTAACCGCTATGCGTATATCAGAAACTCGGAAAATAGTGTTTTGACTGTAAATTCATCGTCGTCGAAATCTCATTGTTCAGTTTTCGTTCAGAAAGTCTCCTTTGTAGCTTGAAAGCAGAAAAGCACTCATCGGATGTGAATTCTACGATCTTTTCTTCGTAGAGCATACTTGTTCCTAAACGTTATCATAAATCTGTCCTTGCGAGATCTGTGGAAGACAGGCGTGCGCTCAGATATCTAGTTTATCTCCTGCACAGAGAGAGAGAGAGTTGTGATTAATAGACACAGAAGCATTAACGAAGAGCGATGCATATGGGGTGCAGTATCGATTGTTAGTAGAATAAGGTGCGTATACCTAATCGCTTGGACACTTGGGGAAGGCGATTCCATGCGGAATCCCCAGGACTTTATCCACACCATTAGTAGACTTCTTCACCAGCCTCAGGACGACGCTCTCTTCTACTTCCAATCGCTTTGCCTTCCTGCAAGTATCGTAATAGCACCCTAGATCTCCGTTACATTCTATAAAATTCTGAGCTTCTGAACAAACGCAGTCATGCTAGATTTGGGTACTGTATAGGCTACAGTACAGCATTGAAATAATAGTGTCTTTCCTCACCATTCCTCCATTTTGTAGGAGATTTAGGTAGAGCCGAAGAGAACTGTCATCGACAAGTGCACGTCTCCTTCTTCGGTCTTGTCCAATGTTCCGCTGAAGTAGAAGGAGATGATGTTCTCTGCAAGGCTATAATTCATATACAGTTACTGTGTCTAACATATATATATTTGCGTAGTCTATAAAACGTTGTCTTTTCTTATTATTTAGAACCAATAAATCAATAAAACTTTTCTTCTAATATCTTATGACTAAGGCATTTTCTAGTGATCGATTAACAGAAAATGCAACGGACCGTCGGACAGGCTCATCTCAAGGCAACCCCGAATGGACTTGAATGCCATACGCGTCTGAAAGTTGTGCTATAATCACCGATATGCGAGTACTTGTGGATTGTGGTTGAAGGAGGAAGAAATATTGAGGAAAAGCCATGCATAGTCATGTTGGTACCGATTCTGAGTAGAATAAATGTTAAAGTATGCCTACCGGGTTCCCTGGATTAATCATGCTTGGGATAGCCATGGCCAGCGCGATTGATCGGGTGGATCTCGACCGTCTCCGACTTCACCAGCTTTTCCATCTAACAAAGATGGTACAGTACCGACCAAAAGTATTGCGGCAAATAGTCTTTTAGCCATAACTCGCTTCAAGATTGTCTACAGCGTTCAAATTTAGATGCGAATTTGCAGACTGTGTTGCCAATAATATGTTCCTTCGCTGAGCTTATGAATATACTTGCTGAAAAGTTGCTGCTCTCAGATAATCTACCACTTTTAAAGGTCTCCGGAAATCAAGGAAAACATTTTTTTCGTCATTTGACACCTTAAGTTCAGAAAAATTACATGCTCCTGGCTATCGATTCCAATAATGGGCTACAAAAAAATATTAAGTTTCGGCTGAGTTACGTGAGATTGGATTTTGACAATTTTTGTACATTTTTGGTCATAACTCTCTTTAAGGACCGATTTGTGGCACCAAACGAGTAGAATTATCATTTTCAGCGTATACGAAAACCTTAGGATGGATTTCATCGATATTTGATATGTACTTACCGGAATCGCTGCTTTTGAGGTGTTCTCAGTTTGAGCATCCACAGAATTGGTGATCTACCAGTGATTGTCAAGTCCATGAGTTATTTTGTGCGGAACTACGTCAGGAACAGCTCCTGAAATTTTCACATCGATATTCTCACTGGTTGCCGAGTTATTCAGTGAAAACCACGTGGTGCTTCTCTACGTTATAAGGATAAGAGCCAAAGCAAAGTATCGAAATGAGGCCCATTTCTCAACTTTTCATAGCCTCATGAGCTCTAGGTATACAGGGGGGAGAAAAACTAAAAAGAAACATAAAGGGAAAGCATTTTTAAATGTGTGCAATGCCTATTCAGTGCGTAGCTCTCGAGGTATAGCCTTCCAAAGCAGAGAAGCACCTCGTCGTTTTCAGAGAATATCTCGGCAATCAGCGAGAATATCGATGTGAAAATTTCAGGAGCTGTTCCTGACGTAGCTCCGCACAAAATAACTCATGGAATTGAGAATCACTAGTAGATCACCAATTCTGTAGATGCTCAAACTGAGGACACCTCAAAAACAACGATTCCGATAAGTACATATCAAATATCGATGAAATCCATCCTAAGGTTTTCTTATACGCTGAAAATGATAATTCTACTCGTTTGGAGCCACAAATCGGTCCTTAAAGAGAGTTATGACCAAAAATGTACAGAAATCGTCAAAATTCAATCTCACGTAAGTCAGGCGAAGCTTAATATTTTTGTAGCCCGTGATCGGAATCGATAGCCAGGAGTATGTAGTTTTTCTGAGCTTAAGGTGTCAAATGATGAAAAAAATGTTTTCCTTGATTTCCGGCCACCTTTAAAAGTGGTAGATCATCTGAACTTTTCAGCAAGTATCTTCATAAGCCCCCCCCCCCGATGGAGCATATTATTGGCAACACATCAGCAAATTCGCATTTAAATTCGAACGCTGTACGACAATTTTTAAGCGAGTTATGGCTAAAAGACTATTTGCCGCAATACTTTTGGTCGGTACTGTAAGAGTAACTATGAAGGAGGCGACACTCATCTAGGAGTAACTACGAACTCTGCGGAGAGTGAGGTCAGGACTGTTCGATTGATTTGTTTGCCTAGAATACTCATCTACGTTCGATACCGCGGTAGGCGTCATAAACAATGCATGTATGTCACGGCATACCTATTAGCTACCCTTTATGCTTTATGAAAATAATTGATATGTAGGTACATTTAGAAAGCTGACGGTGTACCTGATATCTCATATCGATATTGTTGACTAGTAGTTTATATTAGTGGTGGAACCCTCGATTTAGGCGAGGTGGAAGATGATAAGTAGGAACATCTGAAAGAGAACAACGATATGTTAAAACGATCACGATAAGCAGGGTACGCTTGAAAAACTAGCGGGGTACTAGGTTCTGTTCGTCCGATTCGAGATCCTTGGTATTATGCAACGTACATTTAATATATTGATAGCAGTAATGAATAACAAGATTAGATAAAGGGATGTGAACTAGCTCGATAAAAATCAAAACATTCCAAGATATAGTAGAGAAAAAGGGAAGATATAATCGTTCCGGTTGTAGCGCTGATTCCGGTGCCTTTCAAAGCGAACTAATCAACTTCTAGTGTGTACCATGCGAAAGTCTAGATGTTATTGATCTCAAAACATATCCATGTCTCTGATATCTTTTCTTGGAATGAAGTTACACCGTTTCAAAGCGCGAAAAATTCGCTAAACACCGTAACGGCGGAATCCCGAATTATACGCGACTATAGTCAAGTTGAGAAAAGGAAAGGGATGGGAAGGAGAAAAGAGAACAAACCAGGCAAAAAAACAGACCTGCAAGAGTGGCAATGTTCGCATAAAGAAAGGAAGGAGGATTCAGAGAGGGAATAGAGGGAGCGTGGAGAGGAGGAGGGAGAGGAATGAGAAGGATCTAGGCAGGGGAAGAAAGAGGGAGAAGGGAGAGGAGGAGGAGGGCGAATGTAGGGAAAGAGGGGAGAAGAGAGAGGGCGAGGAGTGGAGACGGAATCAGACAAAAGAATTGGAGTCTCTTCTTCGCGCCCTTTTTCGTAGTTGTACATGTATGCGCATTCTGTCCTGTTGTGCCTACGAGAGTTCGTATTTCTACGTCATAACTGTCTGCCGTAGCATCGTTGGCTTTGTTGATAAAATCAATGCATTACAGCAAAGTAGTGAATTACTATGATCTGAAGTAGGGGAGAGAATGTTGCCATAAAGCTTGCAAGAGTGAGAACGCTGACATAAACAGAAGAATGAGGAATCAAGGAGGGAATGGAGGGAGCGTGGAGAGAAGGTGGGGGAGGGAGGAGAGGGATCTAGGCAGGGGAAGAAAGAGGGATAGTGGAGACGAGGAGGGGGAAAGAAGGGAAGGAGGGAGAAGAGAGAGGGCGAGGAGGAAGGCTGTAGAGAAGAAGGGAGACTTGAGGGTTGTGGTAGGACGGGAAAGGGGAGAGCACTTTATCGAGAAGGCAACTACTAGAAGAAAAGACATCAGGGGCGAGAGAGAAAAACTATCTTATATGCACAGGGGTGAATAGGGGGGCACTCTCTCAATTATACTAACAAATAATCAATCGAAGTGGATGACTGGACAACGAGGGAACGGCAGAGAAAGAGAGGGTGTTTGTCTACTGAAGGAGAGTTATACTCATTACCGTGCGACGTTTCTTCTTAGTCATAATCCTTGCCTTCCCTGCACTATCGTGAAAAAGAGTGTTAGCGTGTTCTAGTGGGAAGGAGGGAGAGAGGGGAAATCGTTAGAGAAAGAAGGGAGAAGGGAGGAGAAGGTAAGGGAAGAGACGCAGAGGAGTGCAAAGGATGGATGAAGGTTCATGGTAGAGATTGGGGAGGGAAAGAATACAGGGAAGAGAAGGAGAATGTTTATCGAACGACCAACGTGTGAACTATGGGAGAGATCGCAGTAACAAGATAAATATAAACTATCGAAGGGAAGTGCCTATGAGTCGATATTTACAGTACATTATTTCCTCGCAAGAATTCCTCTCCGTATTTGGCCTTGAGCTGTCCATCGACATACTCTTCCGTTTATTAAAGTGAAATGTTCATGAATCCACCCAGACACGACAGAATTCCTGTGTAGTACATTCCGCTGTTCAAAGAGGGGGGATGGAGAAGGTAAAGGTAGTGTAAGAAGAAGGAGAAAAAGGAGGACAGTGGGAGAAAACCAGAAGGAGGGAAAGAGAAAGAGTTGAAAGTAGGGAAAGATTCAAAAAGGGGTAAGATGGGAGAAGAAGATAGGATTAGGAAATAGGATATTATTACCTTTCGTTACGGATTTATCAGACATTTAACGAGCGGAGATGTTCGTTAGAAGTGGTTGGCCTGTGATCAGTGCAGTGTATCGACCGTCGATCAGCTTGCAAGTCCACTTGTGAAAGACGAGATCATCAGGAGAGCCTTTGTCAGAAGTCGGTGGGACGTTGTTCTTCAAATTTGTTCTCTCCTACTATCGACCGCCGTCTCCTCTTTTGCTTACGCTTGGAATTGCTCGTGACGGCGTGCCCTTTGCTTGAGAGACTTGAGGAGAAGCGGACTGGTAGATCAGTCGTTCTCGTTCTCTGCGAACTCTTCTTGCATTGAGCGAGCTTCTCAACGGCGAGCTGAGACTCGATTCTTTCGATCTTCTTGTGCAGATTCTGGATGGAATGGTTGATTCTGGATGGAATGGTTGATTCTGGATGGAATGGTTGAGATTGCCGTTCTCAGTATTCACAGCCCTCTTCACAGATTAGGTGCTGGAAATCGAAGGAATGTACGTCTCCGAGGTTACCTCACTCATTGAGAGATTCACTACAGCTTTCAGTTTCTCAACTCCATATCTGATCTTGCATGCTTCTCCTTCCGGTTCTTGCCAGGAACAGTAGATTGCGAAGCGTGCGACTTGATCGTATTGATAGGAGGAGGGATAGGAGTAGTAGTCGTGCGAGCGATTGCCCTTCGACAGGAAATCGGCATGGCTCGCTGCCAGACACGAGAATCTGCTCCTGTGCAATCTGCTACTTATCGTGTTCGTAGACCACATGCACATCGACTTGCTGTGATCTCCTCTTCTCCTGTCCAATGCAGATTCCTCCGAGTTCCGTTGCCATGATCATCTGTCCAGAGGGAAGGCGACGGAAGAATTTTGGTTTGATGGGCTGAGTTGTGTGTTCACATTCAATGGTGAGATCTGGTCCTTCTGGTCCTAATGGTGAAACTCGGAATCGTTCTCGCGAAGGGCCATGCGGGTCCTTCACGAGAACGATTCCGTGCTTCTCGGCGAATTCACGATCAAGTGGATGAATGGGAGGGAGTTGGGACACTCCGGTGACAGGATCATCGTACACATATGCATGCTTCGATCGTAAGCTTGCGGTTGGAAGAGAGGATAAGTGGAATTTGCGAGAGAGGTTGAGATCGTTCACGAGTTTGTGAGAGATGATAGACGTAGAAGCCCCGGCATCGAGCATCACAGTGATAGAGTGGTTTGTTCCAGTTACCGGGTGAGCCATGGTCGCTTCAGTAACGGGAAGGCGAGAGGATGGCGATCGGATAGAGAATGCGGTCGACACGTGTTCAGTCGTGTGACTCGTCTCATTGTTGCCGTGATTGGGTGCCGTGCTCGACCGTGCTCGTGTGCCCATCTTCTCTTGTGTTGAACAAGGAAACGACTGCTTTGGCTTCGCATCGAACACACCGTTACCGAGAGATGAGTGATGAGCCTTCTTGCAATGTCGTCGTCTCTTCCTGTCCTCTCTTCTTTTTTTCCTTCTTCTGCGGCTGCCCTTCCCCATCTAGAAGTCTTGAACGTCAATCATCGTCCCCATCCCCATAGCGAAGATTTATTTTACAAGCGAAGATATTCCCCCCAAGATTCCCTCCACTTTCTTACCGTAACCCTCCCCTATCCTGCCGCGCACAGTACTGTGCAAACGATAAATAAATAAATAAATAAATAAATAAATGTCGGCAGCATTCTTCGCATTGCTTGAAGTTGTGCGAGTGAGCAGGAGAGAGACACATGAAGCAGAGACGCAATTCTCTGCATCGTTTGAGCCTGTCTTCCGAAGTCGGAAACGTGCGACAGTGCTCTTCTTGTCCTGATGCATGCTTTCTACAGAAGGCATACTTCAAATTGTTCCTGTCCTTCTGTATTTTTTTCACGCTTACCCTACTCTCCACAATGAGATTCTCGTTCTCGTTATTTTCGTTATTCTCCCATGGGTACTTCCTCCTTCCAGAGATCGCGATTGTGAGAACTGATAGAGAACGCATCGAAAGCCTCTTTCAGCTGCCGCTCTTTGAGTAGACATGTCTCGAGATGACATAGGATATCATTGGTTCCAGCCGTAGGTTGGCGTATCCTGTATTCGAAAGCAAACTTCTTTCGCGTCGGAGTGAGCTTCGTGATGATGTTGTCGGAAAAGGCAGTACTATCCGGTTCGAGCTTGAGCAGTTGAGTGACAGCAGTGGTCATCTTCCGAACTTGCTGTAGTTCCACGTTGATGAGTCAGAGTACGAACTGCGTAGAGATTGAGACGGATCTGCTATGCTGTACCACGACTGTCTCCTGCATAGAACCCTAGAAAGCTTCCATGTACTTCTCATCATTCGATTCCAATCCCGTCACTGCATCAAACGCTTCTCCTTCTAGTCGACCCTTCAGTATCTCCAGTCTCTGAGCATCACTGATGAGCAGTATCTGTACAGAAGACCGGAAGAAGTTTCGGAAGGACAATATAACCAATTGTGCAAAAGCGCGTGACTCTTCGCACCTTCAGTACTCCGCGGATAATGAATGAAGTCGAATAAGATCCTGAACAGCCCATTAGGATGTTTAGGCATAATGAATGACGTGAAGAGCCGGTATGGCCAGAAACTCGTGGTCCGGCGCCTTTAAAATACTGATTCTCTTTGCATTCCCCCCTCCCATCACCTCCTAATCTGTATCTCCTCTCACCGCCTAGCCGTATCGGGTCCAGCCTCTAGGCCCATCCATGTGTCCCTCCCACAAAAGAAGGGCTTAGTCCACCCATCTTACAAGAAAATGGTCACAACTACGAGTTAGACCCAGAGATGCCACTTGGCAGGGTGATAGTTCTGACCACGCTATTCGCGAAACTGCATTTAAAATTTGCTACATGACATGTAAACCAAAGAACAGATCCGTTTTCTGTTACACTAGCGCTTGATATTTACTTCTCTTTTTCCTCTCATTAGAGCAGTTATCGCGATCGGCCTTGCCTAGTTTATTACGAACACCTTAGAAATCTGAAAAACCAATAGACGATGCGAGAGACTTTGTTCTGCTCCACAACTGCTCCGTGAAGAGCGAAGAGTGAGACGAATATCAAGCATTAAAGTAACAGTAAACAGATCTGATCTTTGGTCTATATGTCATGCAGCAAATTTTGAATGAGTTTCGCGAATAGGGTGGTCAGGACTATCGACCTGCCAAGCGGCATCTCTGGGTCTTTCTCGAAGTTGTGACCATTCCCTTGTTAGCTATACGGTTAACTATGGTATTGAGTGAGATCCCTTACACCAGTCACCACCTCCCCATTTGTCGTTCCGTATATCTACTCGTATTGATTGATTGATTGATTGACTGATTGATTGATTGATTGATTGATTGATTGATATCCAGTCATTGCGTTGAAAAATGCTCAAACATGGTCATCACCGGTCTTGCGTGATCCTCCACTTATTTCACCCACATCTCAGCGATCTTTCGTTCGAAGGTCGCGCGGTTTGGACAGAAATTCGGGAGAGATTGACCAATTTTCAGCAATGGGACGAGAGAAGAGAATGAGAAGTATGCAGCCGTTATGAATTGTGCATCATGCGCATTAGAAGTACGATAGATGAGGGGAAATAGGCTACCATTGAGCTTATATTGCAGATGTGTCGACACTTTTCGGCGACCTTTCAGTTGAACTCGTCAATAACTGCGAAGCGTTATGCTTATACATGGAAAAGATCGCCATCCTTTTCCCAATTAGAGCTGGACTTTTAAACGATCGCTGACCGGTCGCTCACAAGGAAATGCCGCGAACACTCCGTAAATTTATGAGAAACGACTTTAAGAGCTTTTAAGGGATCATTCTTTAAGATCAAAATCCGTTTACAGAATCTGCTACTGAACCCTTTATCGAAAGAAAAACGCTATACAAGTTGTGAATTTGTAGCTGAAAGTTTGACCTTGTCACGAAGTAAAGTAGCCAGATGATCGTATGAATGTTGTTTTTCGTTTTATTGAGCTCACAGAACAATATTATGGTCATTTTATGAAAAATTTGGGCATTTGAGCACTTTTTAGTGAAAAAAGGTGCGATTACAAGCTAATATTCCACAACTTGAGTAGCGATTTTCGCTCGATAGAGGGTTTAGTAGCAGATTCTGAAAACGGATTTTGACTTTACTTAGTGGTCCCCTAAAAGCTGTTAAGGTCATTTCTCATAAATTTACGGAGTGTTCGCGGCATCTCCTTGTTAGGTAGCAGGCACTGGGAGGAGCCGGCCCACGAGTATGGTAGCATTTGAATTCGCGCGCAACCCTGTATTGCAATTTAGCCCTTTCCGCTCATATTTTCCGATCGTTCTTTTTCTTAAAATGATCGGAACAATCTGAAAAATCGTTTTGTCAATGAATCGAAGCTGTATCTCATCTCAGTCAGCTAATATACCGGATTTTGTCAAAGGCGCGTTGCTCTTTGCACAATCAGTACTCCGCGGAGAGCGAATGATAGCGCATAAAACTCGGAATACCCGATCAGGATGATTAGATCTACTGAATGACGTAAAGAGCCGATATGGCCAGAAACTCGTGGTCCGGTTCCTTTAAGTTTTGAGCGATAAAAAAACTTAATCAATTTATTCCACCCGCACCACGATTCGCTCCTTAAAATGGATAAAGATGAGCGGGAATACAATCCCTTCGAATGGAAACCCCCCAATTGCCCCTAAATCTCTTCGGATTGAACAGTTTAAACCATTAACTGCCTCAGTCCAAACGAGTGCACTGCTCCACAACTCATGTAACCAGTCTGCCATCTTCAACATGTACTGACAGTATCGAGAAATGTATATAACTGAGCCTTCAGCTGGAACCCAGCTCATCTAGGCCGCACCGTGCGGGTATCAGCAGTTTACAGAGGAGGCCGCCCTTTCGCCTACCATTGTTCCTCTTTATGTTTACTAAATGCTTCTGGTCACTTTTTTCAGTACTTTTCGCTGATCTTTGATCTCTCTCCATTCCCCTACCCACCCTACCACCCCAACCCCTGCATTCCCATCCCCTCCCCCTTCCCCCACACGCCGTTCCTCTTGCCTCGTGTCAATGCCGCCAGAGGGGAGGGAGTCCCCTCCCCCTCTCTCCTACCCGCTTCTCTTCACTCGCCCCTTGCCTTCTCTTGCTCTCTTCGTCCCTTTCACGTCTCTCTCATCTCTTGTTATTCCCTTTATCATTTTTGTGTCGCGCGGTTTCTCTTGTTTTCCTCCACTTAACAATTCTCTGTTTTCAGAGCCGATCGACGCGCTCTATCGATAGTGCGATAATCAAGATGGCTCGATCTGGTAGGTTTTTGATGACCTCATGTTCCCTCTCCAAATAAGCGATGTGTCCATAATTAGAAAGACAGATAACCTAAGATATCCGCTTATTTCAGTGCAACAACTCGAACCGTTCTCCATCGAACGTATGCGATTCCTGAACGGTTGTATGTGGATTGGAATGGAATGGAAGACTGTCGATACTTCGGAGTCAGGAGTAAGTGGTTTATTGCCATTTCTTACTGAACTCTGCGAGAGAACAGATATCGCGAGAGAGAGAGAAGTCAGAGAGATGAGAGTAGAGGTTGGAATGGAGAGAGAGAAGTTATGGAGATGGGGAACGGAGAGAGATGAGGGAATAGAGAGAGTGGAGAAGGAGAGGTTATAATATAATATAATAATATAACTTTATTGCTATATTATTAGGAAGGATTATATTTATGACACAGGCTGACGGATAGGCAAAGAGTTTTGATGAGAATTGAAAGCCCTTGCGCTCCTTACAAAGAAGTTGTTCATGCGATAGCTCAGAGAAGAGGGTTTATAGGAAAAAATGAATCCAGGCCTACGGCAATGTGTGGGGTGGATATCAAAGTGATGCGAATGAAATAGTTCTGGACTCTCTCCAACGTTGTTTTGTCACAGGCTAAGTATGGGCTGTAAACAGTAGTACCATAGTCAAGTATCGATCGAACATAAATCTTATATGCAGAAGTAAGGATTAGGTGATTTCTTGTTCTAAGCGCACGCAATATCATGTTACTTACTTGCAAGGCTTTAGTAGAAATGCTCTCAAAATGCTTTGAAAATTTCAGCTGAGTCGATAGACTATGAACCCAAGATCACGCACTTCGGAACACTTTTCAATTGCTTACCCTTTAACAGCATAGGGACGCTTGATATTCGACTTACCCAAGAGAAGCACTGAACACTTGTGGCCAGGGAGCTCAAGTTGCCAAGCATCAGACCATTCAACTATGGTATCAATCGCAGTTTGTTTCCTACTATCGGGGTCTTTCTTATCGATCGTAGAATATATTTTTATATCATCAGCATACACGCGAGCAAATACTCCGTTTCTTTGCACAAGAGAAGGGATTTCACATGTATATAGAATGAAGAGTAGGGGACCTAGAACAGAGCCCCCCCTTAGTAACGGGTTTGGAGGAAGAGAAGGTATCCCCAACGCGCACTCTAAATGTTCTGTTACCGAGATAAGCCTGGATCCATTTACAGTAAAGTTCAGGAATTGGGAACTTTGAGAGTTTACGGCACATCTTTCTATGGGAAACCGTATCGAAAGCTTTAGCATAGTTAAAGTAGACAACGTCAACATGTTTCGATTCACTAAGCGCTCTTAAACCGTAAACTATTCGCAGAGTGCTGTTCGCAAAACATTAACATTGTTTCAGAGAGCGGTGCGCGTGCTACTGGAGTTCCTGAAGGAGAATAAGTCGAAACTTGCATGGAACATTCTTATGGCCACGCAAATTGGGTCATTGGGACTGAGCTACGAAGAGTAAGTAGTTTACTAAATAGCGGAAAATAAGAGATGAAAGCTTTAAATGACTTCACATGAATGAAGAATGATTCAGAGTACGTAACCTGTAACTCGGAATGTAGCTGTAGTAAAAAGCTGAGAAACAGGAGCATGTGGAAATATGATTTTGTGGCATTTTGAAGGATATCTTGTGGTCGTAAACTGGAATTATCAAACTTGCATACATTCTATCGATCTGAATACGGTATAACGAGGTATAACATTGCAGCATTTATGGAGTAAAGCTCACCTCCAAACCCGCCGATCCTCTACCCAAGTACTTCACTTGCAGGGAGACTGTAATGGGTAAGTATAATGGTTTACAATGTATATGTTTCTCTATTCCTTACACGATTAAGTAATTCACAGAAAAAATCTTACATTTTAGGAGTGTGGCAGGTCGGAAAGGATTTGCACTACTCTTGGTTCCCCCTTGAGATTCTGCCTATGGATCTCTTCATAGTCGGCAATACATGGATGGCAGAAGATCGCGAAGGAGGTACGATAACATGCGTATATATGTACAGTTGACCATACGGAACAAGTGCAACATTACGACTTTTTTCCCAGTTGGAATTCAAGAAAAAATGAGCCTTGCATTCTCTTGTTATGGAAATATTATACTGCTAGTGCCTAAATGAAATGTATTCTTTAGTCGAACGCTCGGGAAAGATTCGATTTGACGATAGGTCTCTGGTTTTGGACAGCAAAGATGGAGAAGACACCAATTGTAAGCTATTTCTTTACTCCTCTCCTCTAGACTAAAATTATTCCCTTCAACTTCAATTCTTCGCGTTCCAGTAATGCCCATCTCCCTCTTCAATGCTTCATCTCCTCCCGTTTCCTCCCAACTCGACTCCTACAATTTATTCGCTATTCCGACCGACTCTGACCTCGAAATCGTCGATCCCTTCCTCAACTGGATCCCGGATTCATACAAGACGGGCCTGCGAAGTCTTGGTCAACTTCCCTCCCTCTACCTCAATCCATACGAGAAGCCTTCTTATCCCGATCTGTCGGTGATTCCGGTCCTGATCCGTAGAAAAAGTAAGTTTTTGTGCACTTTTTTTGCTTTGGCTTGATTCACTTTTGTCGTCGAATTTACCAACTCATTGAAGTAGAAATGAACAAATAATAATGAACAGAAAGAACGACATACCTTATTTTGCAGGCGTCGCATATGTCGTGACTGACCACGAGGCTGACAAAAGAAGTGACCAGTTTTTGGCTGCTATGAAGCGGCTGGGAGAGTCGCTGTGGAGATACGCAAAGAAGCTAGGAACAACGAAGCTGGTAGGTTACGCACATATGACAATGCAAAAAGGATCAAGAGAAATACGAAAAATGATGACAAGAATTCAGGACTGCCCGTAAGCTGCTAATTACGTTAGCAAACGCGCATTTTGAGCGCTGTTTGAACGCTGTCATTCCTTATGCCTTCGAGACGATGACTGATATTGGGTAATTTGAGAATAAATAAAACTGTCCTCACAGATGCTGGGCATTCGGCTACCGCCTGGAGACAAAGAGAAGCGAAGGGCAGCGATTGCCCTCCTGCTGGGTTTATTGGAGAGCCGTGCAGAATACATGGTGAGTATTCAACATAAAATCTTTTCTCGCTATCTATTATTAACATAGCATCATACAAAGTTACTAGTTTGGCAAATCGCTAGCTTTCGATAGCACTACATGTATGACTATTTGCAGGGCGGACAGCACAAGTTTGCTCTCGGACTTGTCCTTTCGGAAGAGGACTTCCGAGAGATCTCGGGACTGCTCAATGGACATGACCAGTTGTCGTGTTCGCATGATGCTCTGACACAACTCACCAAGACTCTCGCGGGCAACTACAACGTAGAGGAGAACATGCACAATGAATGGGAGCGGAGGCAACTGGAAAGAATTTGCATGGAGCTCAGTGAGTTTTGATGGAATTCACTCAATACTTCAAATTCCGGTCATATATGCAAGTTAAATCTTCTTCAGTCGATGACTACGCTCGCAATGCACACCTCCGTTACCCGTATACCAGAATTTCGGGTGAATGGATCATGAACAGTGAGTTTGCCGCTATTTGTTAGAAGTATGGAGAACCACAGGGAGCTTGTAAATATAATATTAATGATTGTAGAATTGCGACTCCCGCCCATCGGTGCAGAGTGGCCACGAGTAACACCGTCCGATCGTAAGTTAAAGAAGATGTTTCTAGCTGAGCATTCTTCCCTCATATCTATTACATTAGATAATTAGACAACTTTTAACGACAAACGTAGAGCCGAAGCTTGATAAAGTCGCAAAAGAAAAAAACCAAAAATATATTCTATGAGAAGATGCAACTCTCAGATCCGTCGACGGTCCTCTCGATCTGTGGCAAAGATACCGATATGGAATGTGACGCACACTTCTTCCTTCGGCCGTCAAACATCTTCGCTCAGGATCTGTTCAAGGAACCGAATGCAAGAGACTACGTACGGTACTACTACTCAGCACTCACTCGGA
>LS846578.1:0-22574 GCA_900490955.1 Micoletzkya japonica | reverse complement strand
AAAAAAACCAAAAATATATTCTATGAGAAGATGCAACTCTCAGATCCGTCGACGGTCCTCTCGATCTGTGGCAAAGATACCGATATGGAATGTGACGCACACTTCTTCCTTCGGCCGTCAAACATCTTCGCTCAGGATCTGTTCAAGGAACCGAATGCAAGAGACTACGTACGGTACTACTACTCAGCACTCACTCGGATGAGCAAGAACGAAGAGATGCCTGAGGGAACCGCCTTCCTTGTCCCCGATGCGGCTAACTATAGTTATGGTTGGTCACTGACTATATACGACTTGTATTTGCTATGGCCTTTTAAACATCTTTATTAAGCGCTAGTTATCGGTTCGATTCCAAGCCAAGAGGGATCATCTGGGCAAGACGGACATCGCGCTCTAATGCGAGTGATCTATACGGCAGTCAAGTTAGCGGAAGAGGCGGGAATGAGCTCTCTGGTGAGTTGCTCAAGCATCAGTTGTAGATTAACCCAAGAAAGTAGTTTCGCAAAAACATTAGCAGCAGTTTCACCAAGGAAAGATCCAGTGGGTGTCTACTTATTCTTCGTACTTTTAATGTATCTATTCAGGCTATGTCGTTCATTGGATACGCCAAGCACGGATGGGGAGTGCATGATTTCGTACGACGTGTCTGCTTCGCTATGTACAGCTGCTTACCGTCTCCAACGGTATGAACTACCGTTCTACTTTCTAAACTCAATCAATAAACATCATGGTCCTCCTAAGCCATGCATATTCTCATCTCTACACAAAACAGATAGTAGGGAAATGTACAAAATAGACATATATCGTCAGGTCAAACGAGTGGACGTCTTCGGCGGTCGAAAAATTGTAGCTGAACTCACCCGCATCATGGGAACCGCGTCTCTTCACATCAAAAACAAGTCGGACTTTCCCGAGTACTTCACGGAGGATGTAAAGATGATGGAAGGACAAACGGAGGCTGAGACTAATTTCAACAAAGCGGCCTCGAATCTCGTCCAATACCTCAGACGGAGACAACGTAATCACAACTTCATTACAATTTCAAACCTCTTGAACTAATTTAGAATGCACTCGTGTTCTATATATGAGAAATGAATTGCTTAAGCTTTGAAAACTCAAGTACATTCTCTCATTCAGGGAATGAAGACGAAGCTGCCACTGAAGAATCGCCGAAGCCAATCTACAGACGAGGTTCGTTTTCGGTTCTGACACTAGTATAAAATCAATGCAATGTCATTAGCACTAGATAGTTAACCAAAATCATTTCATCAGCTATTTCAGCGCAAGTGGAAAGCCGGAATCCGAGATCACCCGGGCACGAAGAAGATCAGGGCACCGATACCCGTAAGCAGACTGCTAATTTTAATATCTATGAGGCCCCAAGAAGTAAAGAATCAGTGGCTTATTCAGTGACATTCACAATTCCCGAGCATAAATGGTCTAATATAATGTGATCAAATTTAAGTCGCTGATGTTTCGACCTTCTCTTCCGGTCTGGTGACTTCAGCGGCATATGGAAGTTCCCCAGGTATACAAAGTTCAAATTCTCATCTTGAATTTCATCAGAAAAAAATATTTATTGACTATATAAAGCGAACATTGTAGGATCCGGTATGCGAGACGCGCTCGGTCGACAGGGAGAACTTCAAGGTAGGCTGCGAGATGTTATAAAAGATGCTATATATGGTGTAGGTAAACTAGTAATGATAAAGGATGCAGCTATAGGGAAGGACTAGAATGGATCATGATGGATGTTGACGTATGCGTTATGAGCAGGGAATACTAGAGCATGAAAGGAGTAGAAGCGTCATTTTAGACCAGAGGTGTCCTAAACGCATCACAGCTGACATGATGCCCACTTTATCATAATACTCATAGAAAGCATAGATTTGATTTGCCCGCTCGATCTGATATTATTATTATTATTATTATTATTGTTATTATTAATATTATTATTATTATAGGAGCGCGAGCGGCTGTCCATCGACTTGCCGACTCTCCAGCTGACCTAGGTCGAGGTAAGCTACGAGATCTCACATAAAGACTTTTACGATACGAAGTTCCATGATCATTATTACTTAATCTGAATAATAGTATACTCATCATATTCTCTTGCTATAGTATTAATTCTTTCAGAACTGATCATCACCATCGATGATGGAAAGTCCCCGTGCGAAGTCAGTGCGATTCTACTCAACAAGGACCTCACCTATACCACATCGCCTACTCGCAACCCTCTGGAGCCCCATCTTGGACTGACGAAGGAAGCTGTCGCAGAGGGAGCGGCGGAGTTCATGCGGTACTACAACTGCTTCGACTCAACCGATGTCCCGCCACGTGGAAGTGCCGTACCTCTCATCTTGGAGACTCACAAGAGTAAGATCTTTTTTATGTATCATCTCTTACTACCTACGAAATTCTCTTATTATAACAGAACTATCTAAAAGCTCTGCTTCAGGGATCTACGGTCTGTGCGTCTTCCTTGACAGCACAGCTGAGCAAAGGACCGTTGACATTTTCCGGTCGTATCGATCGTTCTCCGAGTCGTGCATTGAGATATTCAATCCATCGACTATGGTGAGTGCTCTAGCATTCACTAATATCCATTCATCTAAAGATCAACTCATTAAAATCATACAAACTTCCTGGCATTAATCTGAAGTGATTGCGAGAAAATAATGTTGGTCCAGAATACAGCTAGTAATCAATATTTACCACTTAACACAGGATTAAGGATAATAACATATCAGAAAAACAATTCAGCTCGTTTCCATCACTGCCTCTCACAAGGACAAAGTAGCTGAGTGCGTTCGAGCTGCCGTCTACGGTCTCATTAAGATGGTTAACTTCCGCAAACACGTGAGATTTAACAGATTGAAAGAATGATATAATACAAAAAAGTGAATACAAGTCTCTTCAGATGCTGATGAAGATTCGACTGGTTCCTGCTACGGAAGCAGAAAGGATGGCTCTGCATGAGATGTTGAAGGGAGACAAGGTTGCATTGGGATGGAACGAGAAGACTCGATTCGAGGAGGAACTCAAGAGGGGGATCGAACATGTGAGCGAGGGATGCTTCACTGCAACTGTGGAAGGAGGGACCGAAGAATGGAGACGGACCACGGAGGACTACAGAAGGTCGCACCGTATATGCATGGAGTACGGTGAGTTGAACACATCTTTATCCTGGTTTCGGAGCAGACGAATCTAAAAGATTTATAAAATAATCATCGTTAAATGATTTTATTTTCAGCGAGTCGTCCATTCTTGCCCGGAGGACCGCGTGTTCGATATCCAACTCCTGAACGTAAGTTATTCTATCTATTCCACAATCGTTCAATTTATCGAACTTTCGCATAGAAAGAACTGAAGCAAGTAGATCGTCATTTTTGATTTCTCAAGAAATTAGAAAGATGAGAAATGTAGAAGCAAAGAAGGTATTATATTCAGGAGTGATCGCCGGAAGAAACGAGTGGGGAACCGCTGCGAAAAGCTGTGAGCTACTTAACATACCTCCTAAAGATAGATGTAAACAACTAAGTTGTGCATATATCGCACTCAGAAGCGCTTTAGCAGTGAACTCTTTCAGCGAGGAAATGCTATCTGATTGTCACGAAGGAGCCGAAAGATGTGCATGTCGAACTCATTCCGTGTGACATCAACCTGCATCCTCACACTAGCCGAATCACGGCTAATCTACTGAGACAATACGAGCCGATCAAGAAAAACATCTGTTCCCTTGGAAGATTCAACCCGACGATGAAGCCGGGGTATTCGGTTATGCTATCGAACCTCAAGAAATGGCCGTGTGGTATGTTAAATTCGAGTTAATTTTATTAAAACTGGCTCAAAGTTTAATACGTAGTGGATATTAGTTATGCGAAGCAAAAGTTTATTAAAATAGCCTTAAAGTCATATGAATTTATGCACGCTTGCCAAGATAAATACGTGCTTCAGCCTTCGTTCTCTCCTATCTCAAGATCTTCGAGGGAAACGAAGTGACTGGAGAAGAGCTTGACGGTTTGGCGAGGGCTGTACGCTTCACAATGGAACTTTGCCGAGCAGCCAAGCTCTCAACTCTGGTATATATCTCTCACTTCTTAGCCCTATTCTCGAGCTGAAAGCGAATCTCTTTTTAGTATGTTTATGTCTCAAATCAACTTCTTTTTCTTAAAATCTAAGTATGATTTTTATATATGATTTTTATGGTCAGACCTTAACGGAAGTTATTCCATTATTTCAGTTGATTGACGTCGGCCTTATGTGCGGGGAACGATCTCCTGAAGTGGATTGGAGTTTGGCTATGGAAGTCATCAGGGAACTGTCCAATGGAGCTTCAGACGATGGAAACGTCGTAAGTGAAAATGAAAAAGATGCCTTCGGACACCTGAAGATAAGAGACGTTCTTTGCAGGTGCAGTACATCTACATCAAGATGAAGCATGATGAATCCCTTCAAGCCATCGGTCGATTCATCCCCGGTGCTGGTGTCATCTTCAACAAAGCGAAGGGGGACGAGCTCAAGGCTGCCATCGGAGTGAGGAAGAATGCACAAAAGGATGAAGATGACGATCTACAATTCCTGAACAATGCTCTCGCATACAGTCGCGTCTTGTCCTATCGAGAGAGACATGCCACGAGTGAGTATTAATCTACTGTAAAGAGAGCATTATCGTAATGGCTGGTGTATAAATTAAGTATAAAGGAATTATATTTGACGACAATTGATTTTATAGGAAAGTCGGGAGGAAAGGAATCTTCGGGACACGTCGCTGATAGTAGAGAGGAGCAGGCTGATGATGAGGAAATGGGAGAGGGTATGACATAAGAATAGGAATTATACTAAATATAACATAACACTTTATTTTATTTCAAAAAAAACTTGAAAGACTACTTTAGTGCATACATATGTGTCATTTCGATATCTATAGTGACTTCATTCAGATGTCGATCTCTATGGAACTCGATGAAGAGGCGACGGATTGATTACGACTCTTCGCATTTCCCTCACTCCATCCCCATCCTACTTCACTCCCTTACTAACTATCGTAATTTGCGCAATTCAACACCCAATTACCTCTACACCCCCGCATTCACAATTGATTACGGCTTCGAAACGTGGTTCTCCTATTTATTTCTTGTGTAATCCAGTTGATTTTCCTTCGATGAATATACTAAGTTGTTTTTTCTCCTTCTCCTCTTCCCTTACTCTCCAAGTGATAACCTATCCATTTTTACAGAACTCTTCTAATTTCCTTCAGTCGGACATTCTTACGGATCTTTCAAAAGAAGTCCAAACTGCTTCATTTTCCCAATATAAAAGGCTATAAGACCCATGCAGCTCTTTCGCGATCGTTTCATACGAACAATTTAGTCACTCGCAGAATTTACAGTGTGACCTGCTATTTACAGAAATTTTTGAGTCGGCTTCGCTTTCTCGTATTCTTTATCTAATTCTCGTGTCTATTCCTTAAGTTAGAGGGAAGTCATGGCGCCACACAGGTCACAGAGAGGGAAAGGGGGCGTAGAGAAAGAATTGGGAAGTAAGAAAAGATTTAGCTGGGAGGGGAACTGTGAGGAAAAGGTGTGGATATGGGTAGGAAATCAGATATTGCCCCTTCTTTGCGTCTATAGATCGCTTTCTATTTAAACGACTAATGTATACAATGAAGGTTATTGCCTCACCCCGGAAGGACCCACCTTGAGAGATGAATCACCCCGGGGAAGACAAACCGCGGTAAATCGCATCCTACCATAGGCCGTGTGTGTGGAGGTATGACACGCAACGAATAGCGATGGCATATGTTTATCTCGCGACAGATACGAATAAGATAAAAAGGGAAATGTAGGGGAAAGGGTAAGAAGAAGGAGAAGCTCCGGAGCGGGTTGATCCCTTTGAATGCAGCGACGTCCTTATATAGCTGATGTGTGGTCCATGGGTCACCGAAGCGGTATAAAGAGCGGAAAAAATCGAGTTGATCTTGATACATGATGGAATTGTGCTTGGAGAGGGAGTCGATGCACTTCTTCCAGCACGGAGTGGAAGAAAGGGAGTTCATGTCTCCAAGGATGAAGAAAGCTTGGCGTGCACGAGTGAGAGAGACGGTCATCCTGTTCCATGGTGAGATGATTGTGGTGGGTCCTTGTAGTGAGGAGGATGACGATGTCATATTCGCTTCCCTGGGCTCCATGCATTGGTACACCTCTACTAGGCCGTTACCTTTGTAGATTGTGGATATGTCGGTGCGGTTGAGCACATCTCGCATAGTAGAAGTAGGATCTACAGAAAGAGATGTATGTATTGTGTTGGCTAGAAAATTTACCTGGGTACATAGAGTTTGAGTTGTATGTCGTAGTAGAGAGGTTGCGACGTCGTATTCGAGAGCTAGAAGGCGTGCGGTTTCCTGGTTATCTGAGACGTAAAATGGGTCAGCTTTTCTAGTTGCGCGATTTCTTGGGATGCGGGCGTGTCCGTCGAAAAATGCGTAACCCTGATCTGTTTCCTTGAGCTTGACCCCGCAATCCAGGAATGTTGCAGAGCAATTTTCCCAAGAAACGGCGAATTCGTTTTCCTACTAATCCAAATATTGCCTATTTGTGTTCCTTCTGCTTTTGTCATTTTGACGTACTCACATTGCTCTTCTGGTTGAGGTTCCCAAACTAGTGTCCCTTTTCCCGGAACGATGCACCCACCTTTTTGGTAGTCACACTCCTCGAGCAGACCTAGGCTAGATGTTGGTTTCTTGTCTCCACGGCGTGCTTGTAGGGTGATGTTTTGCAGCAAATGGGGCGCTTGGATATTCGATGTTTTCCTCGTTGTTGGTACTCCAGATTGTGGATTTCTGAAATAGCTCCCCTTGCTTGCATCGCTTGGACGCAGCCATACGCTGGCATTCTGTAATGGAGGGCTCGGCAGTTGTGGTTTTTACGAATTTATCGTGAGCCCCAAAGAACTTCAGATCAGATGAGGATCTTGCGTATTGAGAATCAGATGAGGATCTTGCGTATTGCGGGGGCAAAGCCAGGCTGTTTTCGAGACGGGGCAAAGAAGCAATAATATCAAACCTGTGGTAAATTGGGTGTTGATTCTGCCCGGTTTTGCTATGTCACCTCGGACTGAGTGAGTTTTTGAAGAAGATTTGAAGTCTCTGACCGCTCCTATCTATATCAAAGCCCCCTCCTTTGGACCCAAATCCACTGATAGTATAGATAAAGGTGTAAAACTGGAAAAAAACTGGAGTCGCCTACAGGATCAAATCCTATGTGTGGAAACCACTGTTCACTATTAGAAAGCTTGGAATGCTGTGAACGTAACATTTCTGATTATATAAATGTATATACCGTGTTGTAGCGAACCTCGTGGGATGTGTCAGTGTTGGGCTGCCATTGCACCGGCATGCCGGGGGGTCCCTCGGGGTTGGGATTCCATAAAGGAACCATATTGAATTCGGTATTGCGTGGGATGACTCAACCAAGAGTCATCCCACGCAATTTCAACCAAGGATCAGAAAGAAGAATCCTCCCCTCTGAAGACTTGGCGTACGAGGGCGCGCGCCAATCGAGGATCAAGAGGCAACTCAAGATTCATCGTCACCTCGAACTGAGTGAGTTTTTGAAGAAGATTTGAAGTCTCTGACCGCTCTTTTCTATATCAAAGCCCCCTCCTGTGGACGCAAATCCACTGATAGTCCAGATAAAGGTGTAAAACTGTAACTGTATTGAATTCGGGCGTGTTGTGAATGGGATCCTCGGGGTTGTGATTCCATAAAGGAGCCATATTGAAGTCGGGCTTGTTGCGAATGGGATCCACGAGGACGGGATTCAATGGTAGCCGACCCTTCAATATATGGACTTATAGTCGTAATGTCTATTCTTCGTTACCGGATTGAAGACGCGTTCGTTGAGGTGCGCTTCTTCCCTTTTGATATGAATTCTCGATTCTGATATGTCAAGAAGAGGGTTGCTGCCGATTTGATACCCATCGCTGGTACGGCTGGCTCTCAAGTTGAGGTCCATCTGAGGTCCATGAGTCGAGTTCTTAAAAAGGGAAGCACGAACAAAAGGAGGGAGGAGAAGGGAATAGAGGGGGATGTCCAATAAACTTGATGGTCATCATGACTGTGATCCTTGTCTTTGAGGGAGACTAGACTACTGCGTGAGGGAGTGCAGTGAATGAGGAGAGGAGGGATACCCAAAGGATCGTTTAGATGACACTAGGTTGACACAATATGGGAATGGGGCAGGGGTCTACTGCTCACGGGGATCAACGCCGGCTAACACGGAAACGATAGGATGATGGGATAATCTACGCTTGAAAACTCGGGTGGAGGGAGAGGAGATAATGGACTCAGGTAATTGAGAGAACCATCTAGATACGCGCAAAGAAAACGAGTGGAATCGGACGGTATGCTTAGTGATTTCACGATGGATAGAGAACCGTGTGGTTCGACTACGGGAAGGCCGATAGCAAAAGAATTTAGCTCCGGCGAGAGATGACTCGCATGCATGATTTATCGAGCAAGTACCAAA
This sequence comes from Micoletzkya japonica, assembly GCA_900490955.1. NCBI lineage: Eukaryota > Metazoa > Nematoda > Chromadorea > Rhabditida > Diplogasteridae > Micoletzkya > Micoletzkya japonica. Next base: position 14,049 of record LS846578.1, on the reverse strand, counting down.
TCTGTTATGACTCTCCTCTCCGATAATCGCCGCATACCAAGAACAGAAAGACGTTGGGAAAAGGAAGGTAGAGATTGAGGGTAGGAAGAGGAGGGGAAACAACGGTAGAACAAATTCGAGTGAAGAGGGATTGAACTTTCTCGAGTTTGCGGATTTCGGTCACATAATGGGCGCTGAGAAGTATACTCCCTCTGCAATTGTAGCAGTATTGAACGTTGGACACCGAGATCTGAGCTTCTACTAAGAATGAGTTCACATCCGTGTTAGTTGCGTTAGGAGGGATAGTGACCAAAAGGGAAACGGGAAGAGATGGGGCCACATAGGCAAAATCATTGCCGATGCGAAAAAAAATCGAATCATCAATATCCCTAGGGAGTATCTGATTCTGAGTTAAAAAGAGCGAGGAAGGCTTTCTGTTCACACTGATAAATGGCCTTGTTGGGTGAAGGTGGGCAGGTGCACATCTTGCGTGCTATACACGACGCGATGAATTGATTGGAACATTTGAGAGAAGGTTGAGGAAGAGTCGAAGTGAAAGCAGCGATACTGCGCGAATGAACAAACAGTTGTCGAGAATCGGAAGAGAAGGTAAGAGCGTGAACTCTCATTTTCGATCTTGATAGGTTGATGTTCTCTGATCTCTCTGAGAAACTTTTATCGTGCCGTTTCGTTGAATACTCTGAGTTCTGACCCATTCTCATGCACGCCGCAGTCAAGAAATGAGAGAACGGGAGAGTTATGACGTGTTCGTTATGACAACTGGCTAGAGGATATGTCTGAGTCTGATATCAGACAAGAGTTCTTTGACTCTTTATCCATCTCACATCTTTAGAGACCATAAGGCAAAGTGCGAGAGTACACAGGGACATCTGAAGCGTAATGTAGCTGGGCATGTGCGATCTAGTGAAGATGGGCAGGGTATCGAAGTGGTCAAACTCCTCTGCTCGGAATACACGTGATATACGCGCTCTGATATGGATGAGGCTGGCTCTAATCATGAACTTATTGTTAGTTGTTCTCGACCTTTCAAAAAGACACCCGTTGCCGCAGCGCCTGTCGTTTGAGCTCGAGCAAGAAGGCATGGAGATGATCGTGAATAAGGGAAATTTCAAGTAAAGGCAGGCATGCCTGCTGAGATACAGAATGATCTCATCCTAAAGGTGAATGAGCACCGTTAACGGGAAAGAGTTCAAAGATCGCGGTGAGATGAGCGTCGCCCCCTTCTTCTCCTTGTATTCCCTTTTGCCTATCTAGCAGTAAACCCCTTCCCCTCACCTCGTCTCTCTACCACATGACACCAACGCCAATTGAGGTGACACTCATCTCAATCTAGCTATAAAGGACGAGAAAGTAGATTTTTTTCCGGAGGATGAGATCAAGCTCATATTTTGAAGTTAGCGTAGTTCTATCAAACTGAGGACCGCTTTCCTTTTGGCTTGGGGAGAAATTAGTGTGGATAGGCTATCAGAAAGGAAAGAAAGGAGAAAAGCGCTGTTAGAGAGTTGAACAAGACAGGTACATACAGATCAGCTAAACATGCATCGTACTAGCTTTTACGCCCACCCGTTATACCCCCGTCGGCATGCAACGCTGGACCTGGGGTACCAGGTGTAGCGATAATTAACCACAACAAACCCATGAAACTATGGAAAGATGTGAAAGCAAATGAGAAGAGAGAATGAGTAGGAGGAGAGAAGGGCAGAGACAAGATGTGAAGCGAGAGTCCCTTCTGATCAATATAAGAGCCCGATTTTACTATGTGCAAAGTTTATCCCCAGAGACTAGAGCTCACTGTGCATTTTGGTTACCTGGTAACCACCCTAGTCCAAAGTGTTTCCCAATAATCTATATGTGAAGGATAGGCCAATAGATTATTATACTAAAGTTTATTTAACTAAATAAGACAAGAATAAATAATATAGATAAAAGTATAATAACTAAAAGCGAAACACTCACACATCCATAATCCTACCGAAGACCCGTCAGGCTCTTCGTGAAGATGTACTCTTGTTCCCTCGTTCTAGTTGACTAGCGGTCAAACTGTGCCATTCTACCCGTCTATCTAATATCCACTCACTGCAATACTTGTCAGGAGAAGAAGAGGAAGACGAACAGCGAAGGGGTGTCTGAGCCAACGAATGGCTGTCCGTCAACGGGGGAAGCCACACTAGAGGAACTAAGCTCTCGAGACGAGGAGACTTCTCCAGTAAGGCGAAAAGTGCCACCTCGAAGGCAAGATGTTCTTCCATTGCGTATCTTGCCGCGGTTACTTGGTCAGGGTTTACGTATAGAACCTTCTTCCCATCCGGCTGGGATTCTTTGGCCCAGGTACTGTAAGGTTAACTTGGGTGGTTTATGGAATAAATACTTGTGTACTATAAATTATTAATAGACACCGTAAATACTCACATCCTTACTGGAACATCAGCTCGACTTCCTTCTTGAGTATTCACGAATCCTGGCGTGCCTTTGATGAGCAGGGCCTTCGTTTTTCACTTTTACTGTATATTTGTTTAGAATTAGCACCCTTAAATCATAAAGAGCATGCCTGATTAGTGCCTCAAAAATTCTGTTTACACCACCTTTAATTGGCTGTTATGGGCAAGAAAGGGCGGGTGGGTTTGGGAATCTGTGAATGATCCCCCTTTCATATAATAAATATTATACTTCAACAAACTGTGTTTGTCTAGCATAATATAACATTATATGTCAAGGGGGGGGGGTATCATTCACAATTGCTACGTTCAACACTACTCTGCTAATAACAGCCTTATTAGAATGAAACCCATTGTTGTGCATTGACTGAATAAAGTCATAGCACTGAAGCTTTCGGAGCTGCTTCCAATGTAATGGCGCAATACCATCCGCGCAAGATCATCTTTTATTTTACATACATGGCTCGCCGCCAGACACGAGAATTTGCTCCTGTGCAATCTGCGACTTATCGTTTTCTTAGACCACATGCACATCGACTTGCTGTGATCTCTTCTTCTCCTGTCCAATGTAGATTCCTCCGAGCTCCGTTGCCATGATCATCCGTCCAGAGGGAAGGCGACGGAAGAATTGTGGTTTTATGAGCTGAGTTGTGTGTTCACATTCAATGGTGAGATCTGGTTCTTTTGGTCCTAATGGTGACCTAAATCCTTACTTGCTGGAATCACCCTTAACGGTAGCCTTTGATTAATCGCTATAGACCATTACGGCCTCCCTCGACTATGCGGATAGCGAGGTACCTGTTATCTCATATGGATATAGGAGACTAGTGCTAGACCCTCGATTTAGGCGAGGTGGAAGATGGTAAGTAGGAACATCTGAAAGAAAACGATTGATCGATTATGCTGTAGGATCATGATAAAGATAGGAAAAGTGGAAACGTAGAGGGATACAATATCATAATATTAATCAAACCGGGAGATCTTTCTGTAGTTCATCGTATATATGCATATTGCTAGAACACTAGCATCGTTGACTATGTTGATAAAATCAATGCATTCCAGCTAAGTAGACAAACTCCACACTTTTCCCGCAACTTGCGTGCCACAGAACCTCCAATTGCGCGCCAGATAACCAACCTTGCGAGACAGTCGCCTGCTCCTCGCAGGAAATGGGCAACTTGTGAGCAAGAAAAACGCCTGTTGCGCGCCTCTACTGATACCGCAAATTGCGCGCAAGTACGAGCACGATCACTCAATGAGGATTTGTACAAGGACTCGACCCTGATCATGCAAATCCTCGTGGACAACCTCACCCTCTGGACCTACGATACAGCCGGAGATGAGGCTGAGGGAGAAGCCGGAGAGGGAGGCAATAGAAGAATTCCCTCCCTTCCCCTCCCAGACGAAGCGACTTGAATTGTAAGCTATACTTGGTTTTGTTGTTGTTGATTCCTTACCCAACCGTTGAGTGAAGTTCTTTCAACTCTCTACCCTCCCCCCTTCATTCTGTGCACACGTGTCGGTGTCTTTATTCGCATTCGTCCTATCCTTTCACCAAATGACCTTTTACCTCCCCTGCAGCCTTGATATAGGCAGAATTTATTACTTCATTATGTAAGTGCAGCTCAGCATGGGTTTTCTGTATTGTTGTGTAGGCACAATAAATGTTTCATCTCATCATGCCCTTATGCCCTACAGCGAAGTAAAGAAGAAAGAAATGGAGGAAGGGAAGGAGGGGGGGGGCGTCCCTTGTTCGCGCCCTTTTTCATAATAGTGCTTGTATTCTTTCCTCACCCACCTACGACAGTTTATATTAGAGCGTCATAACTGTCCATACATTTTAAAGTGTTTAATAATTATTTGTGACCTAGAGATCTTCCTAGATATCTTTCCTATTCACCACTGATGTTAGCCTACTTCCTCTTTCGTTTCATAACCAGTAAAAATACTATGTGTAAATCGTTGTGGTATCAGCTATTCTCTGCGTTCATCACTGTCCCTCACTGTTCCTCGCACTCTCTCCATCCCCGTTAATAACTCAACCCGTTATCTCTCATTAGACCGCAGTCCACTCCCCCCGCACCACTATGTCTAGCCAATAAGGCACCCTGTAGCATAGCCGGAGTAGTTGTGACCTGTCGCTCTGTGATTCAGCCTCTCTAACCTCCTGTTCCTTATCACACCCCCACCTCGCATTCACTGCTTATAAGAAGCATCACGCTCCCTTTCTCTTGACGTTACTATTTCCTCGTCCTGTAATCTGCTAGTGTGGAAGGCATACCGTAACCCCCATTACAGTACCCACCCCAATCCGTATCCCTACTCCCTTACCCAAATCTGCATCCTATAGTTAGCCTATATACCATTGAGTTCTGTTCCATATAATTGCCTCTCTGTCTCCTCTTTTGTTTGACTGCTTGATTCATGCACTGCTGCGATACTCCGATCAATATATACGAATATACGATTGTTATCACTGATAGACGTTCCTCTTTCCCCTGTAAGGTATGGCCACGTCGAATCCTCCGCAACCCCATCCTTTTCAGACATGCATATACCATGTCCTATCCTCCCGCCTACTCCGAGGGATGATCATCGCTAATGCATAATAACAACTCGAGACTACAAAGAGGTTCTCAACACTTCGAATCTTTATACATCGTCCATTTTACTGGATTGCTGGGATTGCTTATGTTCAGAACGCGTTGACTTGTGAGATACATTGAGTGAGACGTAGAGAGAGAATGGTGGTTGGAGGGGGGAGGGGTTCCGTCTGATGCATTCTTCTTCCTCCGGCAAGAACTCTGGCGGAAGTACAGTTAGCACAGCATGGGGAAACTTTCGGGAAGAGGAAAGAGTGGGACTGTAGGGTCGATGGGGGTCCGTATTCGTCACTATCCCGAAAGCAAAGGAAAACAAACACCTGACTACTTCTCTCTAGGCTGGAGTCTCTACAAGGAGCCGAAGCCGACATCACTCTGGTGCTGACGACCCTGTACCACAGTGAGGGAGGACTGAGTGCACAGAAGAGGGCACTCGCTTTCGTGAGTGACATCTGCCGGACGTGCGTCGCAATGACGAGAGCAAAGGAGGAAATGGTCGTTTTCACGGAGGAGAACCTGCTGCAGCAAGTGTCGCAGCTTCGATGGGAGCAAGAATCACCAAAAGGACCATGCAAGAATGGCTGGAGGACAATAGGGAGTAGGAGTATCTAAGATTAGAGAGGGAGAATGTTTATTTTTAGAAGTTTCAAGGCTCCGAACCAAAACACCTTTTTAATGTGGTAACGGTCTTCTCTATGGAGAAGATAATTGAGAGAAGTGAGAAGTAATGTGTGAATCACCCCCTTTGTGGGAAGAGAGAAATGTAATCAAATCTACTTGAATTGCGCCAATGTTTTCTCTTCTATTTTGTATTTAACTGTGGTTCATACTGAATAAATGATTCATTCACCTAGTAGTACGAAAAGTCGTCAATTTTTCACAGGTGGAAGTACAGTTAGTACAGCAGTGGGAAAACCTTCGGGAAGAGACAAGAGTGGAACTGTAGATGGGTATATGTGGGCCGTGGTCGCCACTATCCCGAAATCAAAGAAAAACACCTCACTACTTCTCTCTAGGCTTCATCTTGAAACCTGACGAAACATAATTTCTCTCGTATAAATCTCCTGTGGGCCGAGTAGGACGAGGACTATTGGGGTTCGCAGTATGCCCTTATCATCGTAGATGGCCACTTGGTGCTTCGTAGTGCTCCGGTGAGTTGATATTCCTTTTTTCACTTCGCTTTTATGTCGGTATAGTGGCTCTGGCTGGGTAGCTAGAACTTTTTTGGTCTAATTACGTTATTGCAGTGGTGCGAAAGAGCGAAGAGGCTTGGGACTTATCACCTGTACGAGTGTCCGCTCGACATCGTCTTCAGGGAAACGGGATATCCGGTGCACATTCCCACCGTCACCCCTAAATCTTTTTCACCTTGGACAATGCCCAGCTTAAGGACACACTGGGAGGATTCATGACCACCCGTTTCTTTTTTATAGGTGTGATCCCCCTCTCTTTGTACCTAGTCGTACCTATGACCTGTCGCCATTCCCCTTCCCTTCTGTTGCCTCCTCCCTGTGATGATAAAAGTGTGCATAGTACGATGACACTCTATCGGGCAGGTCTGTTCGCGCATGACTCATGAGTAAGGGGTGGTATGGAAAAAAGTTGTTGTTGTTGTGACCACTTCACAATCGTATAATCGTACATATCTTTCCCCCTTCCACGGGCCACGTAATGCAGAAGGAATCTCCGTTCCCTTCCCCCACTCTAGGCTGAGTCATCTGTACACGGGGGGTAGCGAGCGCCTATTCTTCGGGTTTCATGTGTATTCCATCTTGCCATGATAAAGACGAGATGGCGACCACCCACCAGTTACGAATCTGCGCCCTCTCCCTTCCCAGTCCTGCGAGTTTCTCCGCTGCAAGTCTTCCCCGACTACCATCCGGCTGTGTCTTCCTCGCCCCGGAAGTCTGTCTCCCCAGAGTCGACAGATAATCCCCCTCCGTCACCTCTCCTCAACTCCTATTCCTCATCGGCATCAGTCCTTCCAAAGGATCTTCTCACCACTCCCCTTCAGTCGACAGAATCCCCTCAACTCAACCACGCCTGCCCACTCACAGCGCCCAAGGATGGTCAACTACTACAAGCACAGGTTGCTGTCTTCTTCCGAGCAATCGAACAATTCAGAGGATGAGCCTGCACAATGGCACCTCTTATCACGGCTCCACGAGCCAACCCCAATGCGACAGATCGAGCCCGAGCCTCTCTGTCCCTATTCATTTCTTTGTTCATTGCTAATTAGACTTTCCTACCCTTTTTCAACCCCCCCCTTTTGATCTTTGGTCTATATGTCATGCAGCAAATTTTGAATGCAGTTTCGCGAATAGGGTGGTCAGGACTATCACCCTGCCAAGCGGCATCTCTGAGTCGTTCTCGAAGTTGTGACTATTCCTTTGTGTGAGATCCCTTACACCAGTCCCTTCCTCCCCATTTGTCATTCCATATATCTACTCGTATATGATAAATTGATTGATTGATTGATATCCAGTCTTTGCGTAAAAAATTCGGGAGAGATTGGCGAACTTTCAGCAATGGGACGGGAGAAGAGAATGGGGAGTATACAGCCGTTATGAATTGTGCATCATGAGCATTAGAAGTACGATAGATGAGGGGAAATACGCTACCATTGAGCTAATATTGCAGATGTGTCGACATACCACCCTCTACACTGTATAATCGATCGTTGTAATTTGAGTAGACCACCATATTTTATGCGACACTGTGTATTTGTTCGTCTGTCTGATGGCTATTCATTTTCTCGGGTTGGCTGGATAGACCTCTCCACTCCCCGAAGGGAGCCAGACAAGATTGATTTGGTTCATGGTCGGGAGTAGCATGCTCCTTTTTGCAAGCCTCGGTTTATCAAGTGCCACCGCGAGGAAGTTTTCACATTTACATGCAAAACATTTATGTATTCGAAATATCCATACAAATTTACCTAGGACACAAACCAAAACAATTCCAAATTTTCACTCGCACCGTCGCGAAACTCCTACGACTATTGCCCGCTTTGCGTCTCCTTTCCTCTCCCGAAGCTCGCAATAATTGAAAGATCAAGGATAGCGAGATTGCATCCCTCAGAATGCATAGAGTGAGAGCGAAAAGAGCACCACGTGGAATTTTTCCGCTCTCTTCAACTCGAATGCTCTCTGGCCTCCCTCTTACCGGTCTCCGATATTTTGTCTATTTTGGTACGAGGCCGGTCGGCGACCTTTCGGTTGAACTCGTCAAAAACTGCGAAGCCTTATGCTTATACATCGACGAGACCGCCATCCATTTCCTAATTAGAGCTGGCGCGGCGTGTTTTAATATGCCGAAAGGAATAGGACATCCGGCCATTGAAATTAAATATACTTTCAGATGAACGAAGACAACGAACCGAACGAAAGTCATGCTGGTGGACCACCACTGGACTCCGACTACGAGATGGTCGACGAAATGAACACCAACTTCGAACCACTCATCGCGAAATGCTGTCGGTCTCTTTTACCATAGACATGTCTCGGCGCGGTTTCATTTGTGCCCCCCTTAGCCAGATGACAGCCTACTTACCGGTTCTTGTTTGTGGGAGGACGAGGTAATAAAAACGAACCGAAGTTGATTCGGAGACAGATCATCCACATATGAACGGATGTTAGGTGTAATCGTGAAGGTCACGCGGGGAGAAGGGGTGCGAAGTTGGCTAGTGTACTTTTGCATAAACTGGAGTAGTCAACGATCTTTGCTTGTGTTCTCTCTGTACTGAGAAACATCTCAAGTTTCACTCAAATAATTCATCCATCTGTACAGATAACCACGTTGATCGATAGTAAGACAACTCTATTACACAGAATATAGTAACCGAAGGATAATAAACCGGATTACACAAGAAATAAACAGGACACGCGTTTTGATGCGGTGATAAATTGTTGAATGGGGGCGTAGAGGTAATTGGGTGTTGAATTGCGCAAGTTACGATAGTTAGTAAGGGAGTGAAGTAGGATGGGGATGGAGTGAGGGAAATGCGAAGAGTCGTAATCAATCCGTCGCCTCTTCATCGAGTTCCATAGAGATCGACATCTGAATGAAGTCACTATAGATATCGAAATGACTCATATGTATGCACTAAAATAGTCTTTCAAGTTTTTTTGAAATAAAATAAAGTGTTATGTTATATTTAGTATAATTCCTATTCTTATGTCATACCCTCTCCCATTTCCTCATCATCAGCCTGCTCCTCTCTACTATCAGCGACGTGTCCCGAAGATTCCTTTCCTCCCGACTTTCCTATAAAATCAATTGTCGTCAAATATCATTCCTTTATACTTAATTTATACACCAGCCATTACGATAATGCTCTCTTTACAGTAGATTAATACTCACTCGTGGCGTGTCTCTCTCGATAGGACAAGACGCGACTGTATGCGAGAGCATTGTTCAGGAATTGTAGATCGTCATCTTCATCCTTTTGTGCATTCTTCCTCACTCCGATGGCAACCTTGAGCTCGTCCCCCTTCGCTTTGTTGAAGATGACACCAGCACCGGGGATGAATCGACCGATGGCTTGAAGTGATTCGTCGTGCTTCATCTTGATGTAGATGTACTGCACCTGCAAAGAACGTCTCTTATCTTCAGGTGTCCGAAGGCATCTTTTTCATTTTCACTTACGACGTTTCCATCGTCTGAAGCTCCATTGGACAGTTCCCTGATGACTTCCATAGCCAAACTCCAATCCACTTCAGGAGATCGTTCCCCGCACATAAGGCCGACGTCAATCAACTGAAATAATGGAATAACTTCCGTGAAGGTCTGACCATAAAAATCATACATAAAAATCATACTTAGATTTTAAGAAAAAGAAGTTGATTTGAGACATAAACATACTAAAAAGAGATTCGCTTTCAGCTCGAGAATAGGGTTAAGAAGTGAGAGATATATACCAGAGTTGAGAGCTTGGCTGCTCGGCAAAGTTCCATTGTGAAGCGTACAGCCCTCGCCAAACCGTCAAGCTCTTCTCCAGTCACTTCGTTTCCCTCGAAGATCTTGAGATAGGAGAGAACGAAGGCTGAATCACGTATTTATCTTGGCAAGCGTGCATAAATTCATATGACTTTAAGGCTATTTTAATAAACTTTTGTTTCGCATAACTAATATCCACTATTAAACTTTGAGTCAGTTTTAATAAAATTAACTCGAATTTAACATACCACACGGCCATTTCTTGAGGTTCGATAGCATAACCGAATACCCCGGCTTCATCGTCGGGTTGAATCTTCCAAGGGAACAGATGTTTTTCTTGATCGGCTCGTATTGTCTCAGTAGATTAGCCGTGATTCGGCTAGTGTGAGGATGCAGGTTGATGTCACACGGAATGAGTTCGACATGCACATCTTTCGGCTCCTTCGTGACAATCAGATAGCATTTCCTCGCTGAAAGAGTTCACTGCTAAAGCGCTTCTGAGTGTGATATATGCACAACTTAGTTGTTTCCATCTATCTTTAGGATGTATGTTAAGTAGCTCACAGCTTTTCGCAGCGGTTCCCCACTCGTTTCTTCCGGCGATCACTCCTGAATATAATACCTTCTTTGCTTCTACATTTCTCATCTTTCTAATTTCTTGAGAAATCAAAAATGACGATCTACTTGCTTCAGTTCTTTCTATGAACGATTGTGGAATAGATAGAATAACTTACGTTCAGGAGTTGGATATCGAACACGCGGTCCTCCGGGCAAGAATGGACGACTCGCTGAAAATAAAATCATTTAACGATGATTATTTTATAAATCTTTTAGATTCGTCTGCTCCGAAACCAGGATAAAGATGTGTTCAACTCACCGTACTCCATGCATATACGGTGCGACCTTCTGTAGTCCTCCGTGGTCCGTCTCCATTCTTCGGTCCCTCCTTCCACAGTTGCAGTGAAGCATCCTTCGCTCACATGTTCGATCCCCCTCTTGAGTTCCTCCTCGAATCGAGTCTTCTCGCTCCATCCCAATGTAACCGTGTCTCCCTTCAACATCTCATGCAGAGCCATCCTTTCTGCTTCCGTAGCAGGAACCAGTCGAATCTTCGTCAGCATCTGAAGAGACTTGTATTCACTTTCTTGTATTATATCATTTTCTCAATCTGTTAAATCTCACGTGTTTGCGAAAGTCGACCATCTTAATGAGGCCGTAAACGGCCGCACGAACGCACTCAGCTACTTTGTCCTTGTGAGAGGCAGTGATGGAAACGAGCTGAATTGTTTTTCTGATAAGTTATTATCCTTAATCCAGTGTTAAGTGGTAAATATTGATTACTAGTTGTATTCTGAACCAACATTATTTTCTCGCAATCACTTCAGATTAATGCCAGGAAGTTTGTATGATTTTAATGAGTTGATCTTTCAATGAATGGATATTAGTGAATGCTAGAGCACTCACTATAGTCGATGGATTGAATATCTCAATGCACGACTCGGAGAACGATCGATACGACCGGAAAATGTCAACGGTCCTTTGCTCAGCTGTGCTGTCAAGGAAGACGCACAGGCCGTAGATCCCTGAAGCAGAGCTTTTAGATAGTTCTGTTATAATAAGAGAATTTCGTAGGTAGTAAGATATGATACATAAAAAGATCTTACTCTTGTGAGTCTCCAAGATGAGAGGTACGGCACTTCCAGGTGGCGGGACATCGGTTGAGTCGAAGCAGTTGTAGTACCGCATGAACTCCGCCGCTCCCTCTGCGACAGCTTCCTTCGTCAGTCTAAGATGGGGCTCCAGAGGGTTGCGAGTAGGCGATGTGGTATAGGTGAGGTCCTTGTTGAGGAGAATCGCACTGACTTCGCACGGGGACTTTCCATCATCGATGGTGATGATCAGTTCTGAAAGAATTAATACTATAGCAAGAGAATATAATGAATATACTATTATTCAAGTTAAGTAATAATGATCATGGAACTTCGTATCGTAAAAGTCTTTATGTGAGATTTCGTAGCTTACCTCGAGCTAGGTCAGCTGGAGTGTCGGCCAGTCGATGGACAGCCGCTCGCGCTTCTATAATGATAATAATAATAATAATAATAATAATAATAATAATAATAATAATAATAATAATAATAATAATAATAATAATAATAATAATAATAATAATATCAGATCGAGCGGGCAAATCAAATCTATGCTTTCTATGAGTATTATGATAAAGTGGGTATCATGTCAGCTGTGATGCGTTTAGGACACCTCTGGTCTAAAATGACGCTTCTACTCCTTTCATGCTCTAGTATTCCCTGCTCATAACGCATACGTCAACATCCATCCATGATCCATTCTAGTCCTTCCCTATAGCTGCATCCTTTATCATTACTAGTTTACCTACACCATATATAGCATCTTTTATAACATCTCGCAGCCTACCTTGAAGTTCTCCCTGTCGACCGAGCGCGTCTCGCATACCGGATCCTACAATGTTCGCTTTATATAGTCAATAAATATTTTTTTCTGATGAAATTCAAGATGAGAATTTGAACTTTGTATACCTGGGGAACTTCCATATGCCGCTGAAGTCACCAGACCGGTAGAGAAGGTCGAAACATCAGCGACTTAAATTTGATCACATTATATTTGACCATTTATGCTCGGGAATTGTGAATGTCACTGAATAAGCCACTGATTCTTTACTTCTTGGGGCCTATTAAAATTAGCAGTCTGCTTACGGGTATCGGTGCCCTGATCTTCTTCGTGCCCGGGTGATCTCGGATTCCGGCTTTCCACTTGCGCTGAAATAGCTGATGAAATGATTTTGGTTAACTATCTAGTGCTAATGACATTGCATTGATTTTATACTAGTGTCAGAACCGAAAACGAACCTCGTCTGTAGATTGGCTTCGGCGATTCTTCAGTGGCAGCTTCGTCTTCATTCCCTGAATGAGAGAATGTACTTGAGTTTTCAAAGCTTAAGCAATTCATTTCTCATATATAGAACACGAGTGCATTCTAAATTAGTTCAAGAGGTTTGAAATTGTAATGAAGTTGTGATTACGTTGTCTCCGTCTGAGGTATTGGACGAGATTCGAGGCCGCTTTGTTGAAATTAGTCTCAGCCTCCGTTTGTCCTTCCATCATCTTTACATCCTCCGTGAAGTACTCGGGAAAGTCCGACTTGTTTTTGATGTGAAGAGACGCGGTTCCCATGATGCGGGTGAGTTCAGCTACAATTTTTCGACCGCCGAAGACGTCCACTCGTTTGACCTGACGATATATGTCTATTTTGTACATTTCCCTACTATCTGTTTTGTGTAGAGATGAGAATATGCATGGCTTAGGAGGACCATGATGTTTATTGATTGAGTTTAGAAAGTAGAACGGTAGTTCATACCGTTGGAGACGGTAAGCAGCTGTACATAGCGAAGCAGACACGTCGTACGAAATCATGCACTCCCCATCCGTGCTTGGCGTATCCAATGAACGACATAGCCTGAATAGATACATTAAAAGTACGAAGAATAAGTAGACACCCACTGGATCTTTCCTTGGTGAAACTGCTGCTAATGTTTTTGCGAAACTACTTTCTTGGGTTAATCTACAACTGATGCTTGAGCAACTCACCAGAGAGCTCATTCCCGCCTCTTCCGCTAACTTGACTGCCGTATAGATCACTCGCATTAGAGCGCGATGTCCGTCTTGCCCAGATGATCCCTCTTGGCTTGGAATCGAACCGATAACTAGCGCTTAATAAAGATGTTTAAAAGGCCATAGCAAATACAAGTCGTATATAGTCAGTGACCAACCATAACTATAGTTAGCCGCATCGGGGACAAGGAAGGCGGTTCCCTCAGGCATCTCTTCGTTCTTGCTCATCCGAGTGAGTGCTGAGTAGTAGTACCGTACGTAGTCTCTTGCATTCGGTTCCTTGAACAGATCCTGAGCGAAGATGTTTGACGGCCGAAGGAAGAAGTGTGCGTCACATTCCATATCGGTATCTTTGCCACAGATCGAGAGGACCGTCGACGGATCTGAGAGTTGCATCTTCTCATAGAATATATTTTTGGTTTTTTT
>LS846503.1:14072-24171 GCA_900490955.1 Micoletzkya japonica | reverse complement strand
CTATGAGCTCAAAGCAATGCTGAACATTAGGTGGGATAAGGTACGGGATATGTGCTGCTTTTTGAAGAAGCTTGGAATCTTCATACTCCCGGGTTGGAACGCTCTCTTTGCAATTCATCAGTCCAGAGTTGAAGGAATTTCGCCATTCTATGTCCTTCAGAACATTTCTCTCGGGACTGATGAATTCGGGGGTGCTCTTGAACCGGTTGAGGTAGTTACAGTATCAAGCGTGAAAGATCGCTTCGAACGGTTGCTCTCTTTAATTGATCGAGCTGAAATTGACCGTATGCTTGGCGAAGGTTTTGAAGGTAGAATATGGCTTGGGTACGGTATGGATAAGGGAGGGGCAACTTGCAAGATGGTCGGTAGCATCTTGAATACTAGACAGGCCAATTCACCCTCCCTTCTTACTCTTCTTGGGGCCTATAAGGGCGATGAGACTCATTCGAACATTGAAAAGACCTTCAAGCTTATCTTGGAGGAAATAGCTTCGATCGATTCTCTCACTCTTCCTGATGATACCGTGATCCCTGTTCGTTTGTTCTTTTGCGGAGACGGAAAGATATGTAATGCACTTCATGGACTGAACGGGTGCAGCGGTCGCTATCCTTGCTGTGAATGCCATTGGCAGAAGGGAACGGATAACGGGGCCTTTCTTGCTCGCTCATTCGATGAATGCGTTACCCTCAGTAATCAATTCGCTCTCGATACTCAGAATGGCGTACGCGATGCGCAATTCCGCTCTTTCGGTTGCGTTCGTGCACCTCTTCTAGGCATTCATCCTTCCCAAGTCTGCCCATTCACTTTGCATTATGTGCTGGGAATAGGCGGAAGGCTGATTAACTGTCTTGAGGGTATCGCTATCAGGAAGGATCTAGATGATGCCGGGTTCCCGTTCACTGTTCCTACTTATAAGGACCGAGAGAGTGTGATCGATGGTAGAAAGAGAGCAATGGACTCCTTACTAGCTGATAAGAACCTACATAGAAGGAAGATGTGTGACTGACGCAACTACCCTTCTTAGTCAGTTGTCTGGCCGCATTTGCACCTCTCGTTCTACTCTCTGCTCTTCTCGAATGCGTCAAGGGTACTCTTAAGAATGATGAGAAGATCCTCTGGAAGAACGCATGAAATATCATTCGCTGTTCTAGTTGCGCATCTTCCGTTCACGCTCTTTGTACATTCCTCTGTATTTGCGATTCCGATATTGAGAAGGAGCAGAGTGTATACTTGTGTGGAAAGTGCAAGCGTGAATCCCTTGTAGTTCTTCGTAAGAGAGTTGACGTGATACTTACTACTGCTAGGAATGAGCCTGACAGGCTAGACACTCTTATATCCGGAATGGAAAGCAACACTGAAGAGTTCATGAAAAGGGCGAAGGGTTTTGGTCCGAGGTGCCGCGCTCTCCGAGAAGCCCTTCACTCTTTCGGCGCGTTCAGATCTGCTTACTTCCAGGAATATACTGGGGGACAGTTGAGAAGGGTTTTGGAAGAGAATAGCATGGGGAAGTTGTTCGCGTCAATGGGGGTCGATAGGAAGGACTATTCTGACCTTTCAGAGACTATCCGTTGCTTCCAATCCATTCTGTTTTATGCTAAGCCTACTTTCCTTACTGATGCTCAGATTGATCGCTTGGAACTGTTCATTGAAGACTTTGAACGGCTTTACCCACTCGTAATTTCTCGTGCCAATCAGAGCATCAAGTACCATCACTTGTGTACTCATGTTATGCCTTTCGTAAGGAAATGGAGAACCTTGGGAAAGTGGAGTGAGCAACCGCTAGAGCATTCCCATCGCGTACTTGAACGGGATCAGAATGTGTTTCTGAACATAGGAGATACGAGGAAGAGGCTGTTGAGGACTGTTCTGGAGAGGAAGATTGGTGTAGAAATTGCGTGTGAGTATTACAAGGTGCACAAACTCCTTTGGACTAATGTGAAAAATGTTACTATTGGTAGAAACGTACTTTTAATTGCTGGCGTCTGAATCTGTTCATGCTTCAGACACGAAATGGTCGTATCGTGAAATGGAGGAGGAACAGGGAACGACCTGTGATGGGTCCGTGGAGTTTTAAGGTAAGCCATAATTAATTCGTTAGTCAGGTTGTCACAGTGATGGTTAATATAACCTCACCGTAGGCCTAACACATATATTTAATTTCACTAGCGTTTTCGAATAGTTCTCTTTTAAACTTCCATCTAAATTCTTAAATAAAATATTCATATTACGAAAAGTTCTAATTTTATTTTAATATACCCTTGATGATTACTGTACATTGTTAAGCAGCGGACTACGGTAGCCTAAGCAACAACGTTTCAGGGATCGGTGGTGGGCGTCAACGTGGACCACGAGGAGCTGTCGTCGTTCTTCGCCGAGAAGGACTACATTGAGGAGGCGGCTGGACGAGGCGATTCCCGTAGGCCATTTTTTATTTTATTTCCGTAATGGGAACAATATAGTGAGCACGTATTTATATTTCTGGTGACTGTTGTTTTGGTTCAACTTACATCAGGCCTCAAATGCTTGCGCTTGTTACCAGACTTACGCTAGCCGTAAATAATACTGTCTAACTGAACCTACCGTAACCCGTCCTTCCCTTTGCAGGCCATTCAACTCGCCTCTACTCCGGCTGAGCTGTACAATGCTGTGCTGGTCGACACTCCGCTCGGTCAGTTTACGATACTTTTTATAAGAGTAAATAAAATCACACTCTCCGTTTCAGCTTTTCTTGTATACGTAGTGATCAGAAATATCAGCTTATTTTATGTACTTCATTCTTAGTAGAGAGTTGGTAGGGATTACTGCTAATCGGGTTTGTGACTCTTGTTTATTGCGCGGTTTAGTTGGGAAACGACTAAGCCTTACAGAGCACTGAAACATAGATTCCGTTTTTATGTTCTAGTAGTGATCCCATTGGATTTATTTTGATGGTTAGTTTTTCTAACAATTAACAATGCATTTATGACTTGTTCCAGGGTGGGTGAAGCATACCGTCAACTTAGTTCATACCGGGACAGATTCGGTATATTCGGTATATTCAAAATGAGGCCGTAACTCGATTAGAAATGGTCGTAGAAAGTTCTGGTTGGAATTTTTGGAATCCTTAGGCTCCTGTCTACCCGGATACCGAGTTTCAATACAATTGAGCAACTTCTAACGCCGGAAAACAGCTCATTTGCCTTGCAGTCCAAATAGACCCCTACCCAATGCGATTTTCATGTTTTTCATCATAACTATTTTCTGCGTGGACCAATTGAGCTCAAACTTAGTACACAGGTAGATCTTGTTGAGATGAATCTTTTGAACGGAGTTATGGCCTCGTATAAGATATACCGAATCTGTCCCGATATACACTAAGTTGACGGTAGCCATCGACAATACTCATTATTATAGCCAGCTACTTCGTTGACAGTATCAACGAGCACGATCTGGACGAGATGAACCTCGAGATCATCAGAAACACATTGTACAAGGTATGGATCTTCCCTTTCACCTTTAATATGAGCTTTTTGACCTTTTGGCCATATGTGGGCACGGACCCGACAGTCGGGTAGTAGGCCCCTCATTTTGTCAGAAACTTAACTTGGAAGGCGCCTTATTATTGTTACAAATGCCTCATTGGTAGGCTATTCAAAATTTCAAATTATTCAGTGGTAGGCTCTAGTTCAAAATAATGGGTGATAAAGCTGCCCAGGTATGCTTTTGGATAGGATTTTAATTCTCTAAACGTAGTAGGTAAGGAGGGGGAATTTGCAAAATCCGGCTTGCGCTTTTTTGCCCTATAAACACAGTAGACTGTTTTGGATCTTTTTTCGCGAGTAAAGAGGTTCTGCGTAATGCTGTGTTTCCCATTATGCGCTAGTACATACTGAAGTAGGCACCCACTTCAGTATGAACTAGCGCATAATGGGAAACACAGTGCGTGTAACAGTAAGCGAGTAGAGAGTGAGATTAGGTGGAACTTGGAAATGTGACTTTCGTTATGTGTTTCTTTTAGAAAAGCATGAAAGCCCCCTTTTTACTGTGACTCCTAGCTTTCATAACTTTGGGTTCTCGAAAAATTGCAATCTCAGACGAAATTGACGACATCTAAGCAATGTCTAAGTATCGCATTCAGTTCGAGGCGGACCGTAGCTCGATCATCATAACCATAAACTCGTTCAACACTGAACTATCGAAGGACGACCGGGAGAAGCTCTATCCGCGCTGCGGAAAGCTCGATGCAGAGGGTACGGTATTCTTCGCTTTGATTTGTCTTGGTTGCATTTTAAGCTACCTACACCTTTTATGAGCGCACGTTAGTCGTAGTGGAGAAAAGTCTAGTTGAAGATGACTAAGCGAACATTTCCCTGCTAGAAAAACGAATGAGAATGATGAATAGTATATTGTATCTCCCTTAAACTCTTTGATGTGCAGTCTTGCGTCGCTGTCGCGTGCGGACGACCACGACCAGGAGTAGGCGGTGTGCGAGTACTACTCCGACTACAAGGTTTCGAATAGTTATTTCATCTTATAAAACTTTATTTTTGTTTAATAACAGTGTTAGATAGTCGCCACTTAGATAGTCGCCTCAGTATCAGATAGCCGGTTTGTTCCGTATTATAGGCTCTATTCGACGGATCCGGAAGCGCGGCCGGAGAGAAGACTCTTGAGGACAAGTTCTTCGAGCATGAGGTACGGTAGGGTTTGTCGTTGGCAAGTATTTTTTTACAATCTTCGAATATAAATTTTTCACTTATTTTGTCCTTGCCTCTATGTGACTCCACGCTTAATTCACAGGTTACAATAATACAGCAGTTTTTGTTATCTTGAGCTCTGTCAAATTGTCCTTTTGCTATGCTTACTTACTTACTTACCCTTGTAGGCATACATGGGCAACCTTACCCGCAATATTTTGAAAAACGGGCCTACTAGTGTACGAAATCAAGCCAACCAATTGAAATTTAAATATAAGCCTACTAAAGTAAAATTCCGAACAAATGGGCCTACCACCCATACTTAGGGTCGGTGCCCAAAGCATCTCTGAAAAAAACATTAAATTAAACGCACCAATAACCAAACACCAATAAGGGCTTCAAATGAGGCATCATAAATCGCCCAAAAGTAAAGACTTCACCTTCCCCCCCTTTCAACCTTTCGGCACGGAATCAAACGTACCTTTAGCTGCTCGCCACGCGTAGCGTCGCACCGTCATCTTTACATGAGCATGGAGCTGCAATTGAAGATATGTAAAAAGGTAAGCGAGAAACGCGTAATAAAAAGGACTGTATGAGACGAAAGCACTTCTTTGAAAATTCAAAATCGAAAATTTGGCAAAATGCCAAAATTCGAAATGTAGAATTCCTCGAAACGATAGCTGAGTTACTGTAGCTTTCTGACCGTATTTGTCATCTTTTTTTCAGAATCAGTTTTAATAGTTCGTTCGATTGAATTTGAAAATAAAGTGTGCCTCAGAAATGCGTACATATAAAATCAGAGAATTTTTCTAGAAATATGCGACCAAGTCCATCGTTTTCAGAATGAAATTTTGATCTAAAAAAAGTGTTTTCAATAAAAATTGGGAACAAAAATTCCTAGTGCCAAGCACCATCAGAGGCTGCTCGAACCTCTCGGACAATGAGTCATAAGTTGAATAGAGCATTCCCTTCGGGGTCTTATTGATGGCTAGGTTTCACAGTGAATTTATAATCAGCCTACGGCTAATTGTGCTGTGGTAGGTGAATCACAATTATCCGTCCGTCCTCCTGCCATCTCCCGCACGATCGTCCGTCCTTTTCAGTTCGAAGAAAGCAGCTCTGAAAAAAACATTAAATTGAACACACCAATAACCAAACACCAATAAGGGCTTCAAATAAGGCATCATAAATCGCCCAAAAGTAAAGACTTCACCTTCCCCCCCCCCTTTTCAACCTTTCGGCACGGAATCAAACGTACCTTTAGCTGCTCGCCACGCGTAGCGTCGCACCGTCATCTTTACCATAAGCATGGAGCTGCAATTGAAGATATGTAAAAAGGTAAGCGAGAAACGCGTAATAAAAAGAACTGTATGAGACGAAAGCACTTCTTTGAAAATTCAAAATCGAAAATTTGGCAAAATGCCAAAATTCGAAATGTAGAATTTCTCGAAACGATAGTTGAGTTACTGTAGCTTTCTGACCGTATTTGTCATCTTTTTTTCAGAATCAGTTTTAATAGTTCGTTCGATTGAATTTGAAAATAAAGTGCTCGTCAGAAATGCGTATATATAAAATCAGAGAATTTTTCTAGAAATATGCGACCAAGTCTATCGTTTTCAGAATGAAATTTTGATCTAGAAAAAGTGTTTTCAAGAAAAATTGGGAACAAAAATTCCTAGTGCCAAGCACCATCAGAGGCTGCTCGAACCTCTCGGACAATGAGTCATAAGTTGAATAGAGCATTCCCTTCGGGGTCTTATTGATGGCTAGTTTCACAGTGAATTTATAATCAGCCTACGGCTAATTGTCCTGTGGTAGGTGAATCACAATTATCCGTCCGTCCTCCTGCCATCTCCCGCACGATCGTCCGTCCTTTTCAGTTCGAAGAAAGCAGCTCTGAAAAAACATTAAATTGAACGCACCAATAACCAAACACCAATAAGGGCTTCAAATGAGGCATCATAAATCGCCCAAAAGTAAAGACATCACCTTCCCCCCCCCTTTCAACCTTTCGGCACGGAATCAAACGTACCATTAGCTGCTCGCCACGCGTAGCGTCGCACCGTCATCTTTACATGAGCATGGAGCTGCAATTGAAGATATGTAAAAAGGTAAGCGAGAAACGCGTAATAAAAAGAACTGTATGAGACGAAAGCACTTCTTTGAAAATTCAAAATCGAAAATCTGGCAAAATGCCAAAATTCGAAATGTAGAATTTCTCGAAACGATAGTTGAGTTACTGTAGCTTTCTGACCGTATTTGTCATCTTTTTTCAGAATCAGTTTTAATAGTTCGTTCGATTGAATTTACAACGGTTGGTCACGATCGTCCTCCGAATATTCACTTCTGCACTACACTCCTCTCTCCTTTTCGGATATCAGAGAAGTTTTTGTTATTATCTTGAAGCTATGTTGGGATCCTTTTTGTTACTCGTAGAATAACTTATAGAATATGGTACTTTGTGCACACTTCAGGTTTCACGCATCCAAAGATGTCGGGTTGCTCTTATCTCTCGTTAATTGATGCATCTTCAGCACTTCTTCATATTGTGTTTGGATCTGCACAGGGAGAGCTCTTCTCTTCCCATCGGTTAGTCATAATTTTTTGGTTAATCAACATCTTATTACAAAATGGCTGGACTGGCTATTTTAAGTTTAACATTACAAGCCTAGTTCGAACTGTGATAAACGGAACGCGTAAATCGCATAGCCATTGCACTAAAGCAATGGCTGTGGGAGTTGAGCTACAGCTTTTTTAATTTGATAGGTTTTTACGGGAATAATCGTTTTTTCTCTCTCTCAAAAACTAGCCCGTTATGATAACTTGTGAAATTGAATTTTTCGGCGCTAATGCATAATTGCTTCATGTTCCTGGCCACTTTTGACGAATTAACGAGAAACGAGTCAATGCGCAAAAGGTATTTTTCTGAATGCACTGCTGTAATTACAGCAATGCATTAAGAACTTCAGCATACAGTAATTACTGTGAATGGTTGTGCCTCAGCGTGTTCAAACAACATTTCCCCGCCTGTCGTTCATGAAAGCTATGCGAAATATTTGTTCTTACGTAAATAAAAAATTGGTGTGCTAATGAAGCGGTCTCTTTTCCTATAGACACTTTGCATAACAATTAGACTAATCAGTTGTACTTTGCAAAGGGAATTTGGCAAGATACCATGAGACCAATCAGGGGTGGACACGCTATGTGTGCTCGATAAGACTGACAATTATGGATAAGTCGGAGAACTCATGTGCTGTGGGATTGACATTATCAACGAGATGAGATCATACAAGGATTCTGCTCTACAATATGGTCTTATGATTAGCAAGGCTAAACAGTCGCAGTTGTTGAGCTGCCCAACAATTTGAAAGTATAGTTAAGATGGGAACTGATCAGTGTCAGGCAAATAACCAGCTGACATTCTAAAGCAACTTTCAGGACTTTCAAGGTATTTTTTCAGATGAATTTGAAATTCAAATTAATTGACTTATTTATATGATCTCTGCATAGCAGGTGAGTGCTTCTCTTTGCTTTCTTTGCTATAGTAGAGAAAAAACGAAGATATAATCGGTCCAGGGATACCCCGATGCCAGGCCCTCTAGATAAGATACGGAAGTGTTTATGCGCGGAACGATATATTCTTCCCGGGAATTTCGCGAAACCGTTGAAGCGGTTATAGCAGTCTCGTGTTGTAATTTCGTGTCGTTTCTTGTTTTCTTTTTTTTCAATTTGAGTATTTCTTCATAATATCACACTCATGAACGAAATATACCACATTTGATGCATAATTTTGTCTGATAACAGCTCGGTTTTTAGATGCAAGATCATAATCTTAATAATGAGCAAAACTGAAAAAGAAAACATAAAAGAAGCTGTAAGAACGCACGCAGCACCCAAACATACAGAATAAATCGATAGCAGGAAAATCGAAAATAAATCGTTCCGAAGATGACGCATAAATTCCACTTCTCGCTAAGGCCAGTAACTTTTAGTAGACCGTATTTTCGAATTATACGTTCCGATTTTCTCTACAATAACTTATTTGCAGGAAGGTTATTTTAATTTAACGTATTTTAACGCAATACGTCACACACTTATCTGGATCCGTTTGTGATTATTCGGACACCGTAATCAAGTAAGCTTTCTTCTTTTCTAACTGTGCTTCTTCAGGACCTATTTTCACTCTTTTTTCACGGAATTTTTATTTCAATCTCCCGCTTCTTTTTTGCTGAAGTCCACAAAAGGTATGAGGTATTAGGTGGGTCTGAGATGTGAATATCATTAGTTCTCTGATTGCAGGTCATTCCCTCTCTTCCGCCTCTTCTTCCATTCGAGAAGATCCTATTTAGTTCGGTTTGTCTTTTGCTTTGTATGTATCAGTCTCGAATCGGAGGCTCATTGATCGGGAAACCGATTGCTAAAATTATTACTCATGACCTCGAAGGGAGCAAAACAAGCCATGGGGGAAGGGGAGCAAACCAGGAGGGCGGGGAGCAGGCAGGCCATGAATTTACCCCAGCGCCAGCCAGCGGCGGGCCTGGGGTAAATCTACCCCAGCGGGCTCGGGTAACTTACCCGAGGTGCCGTATAGAGGGGTAAGCTAAATACCCAAGCCCGCTGGGGTAATTTCCTTCAGTGTAGCCTGGACTCTCTTTATACTGTTGTGCCTTGTCGGCGGAAATAAATCGGAATGACGTCAACTGACCACATTCTCCTCAACCATATTTCTCACCGGTCTTCCTTCCGCATCGCCTAGTTTTAGGTGAGAACCTCCTCTACGATTGCTGCGAATAATAACCCTTCCAACAACAACGACAGCCAGGAACGAAGTCGCAGCTTGAGACGAGGTCAAGGTCATTGAAAACGCAGGAAAACTGAGGAAAACGGTCCATTGGCTTTGTCATCCTTTGTTTGCAACAAGATTGCAGAATAAATTCAGTAAAATGAGCTCAATTTTGCATCTTTTCTGTCAATAGATATCTCTTTACAACTTGCATATTTGCACTTTTCCTCACCGCAAACAGGAAACATTTTTGATTTATTTTGCCCTCTATGCATCGTACTTAAGAAACTTCTAAACTCATGATTTGTTCGCTACTTAAGCTTCGTCTTCGTCGTCGTCGTTCGTCGTTGACAGCCCGTTCCATAAAAAAGCATTTCGTAAGCCATGCCCCCTTAGAGGAGGACCATTCGGTACGGTAGCCATACTAATCGAGCACAGTTTGCATATTGAGAGAGGTAAAGGCATAGATAGAAGAGACACTAATCGAATTCGTCAGGATTTCGTCGGAAACTTGAATAGATTGCGGTGTTCCGAATGGCGGTCCTTTAACCGCTCACTGTCAGCTCATTCCATACCGTCATGCAATAACCCCTCTTCATCGACTACACTCAGCCATCGGGTAGCGGAAGGTGGGGGGGGG
>LS846503.1:1433-13972 GCA_900490955.1 Micoletzkya japonica | reverse complement strand
CGGCCGGCTGCAAATATCTATAGTGGAGCAAGCCGGTCCGTCCGTTACCTTGATTCCAAAATGCGTCTAATTCTCTCACTTTCGCACACACTCTCGCCTGATATTTGGAATGATTTACTGACGTATCTTTTTATTCCACTATAATGACCAAATACTGAGGCGAGATACACACACTGAAAAAATATGTATAAAGGATTGAATGTATTGGGTATTCTGTGGTATACATCGATCTCTTTAAATGCTTTCAACGTATTCCATATTATGCATATTTTTCTGTGTGTACTGTAATGGTTCGTGTGATTACTGTAATGAGCTATTCTTACTGCAATGTCCTCAGCAGCGGCCGCGGACGTCTTTGGAGGTACAGTGGACGCGGATGTAGAGCGGGGTGTGGATGCGGTTGGTGGCGCGGACGCGGATGCGGATGCGGACGGAGGGGCAGTGGCACCAGCGGAAGCGGTGAAGGCGACCGCAGCGAGAACGAACAGCACGAACAGCGTGAAGCGAGGCATACTGTAATGAGTCGTGTGGTTACTGTAATGAGCTATTCTTACTGTAAAGGTGTAAAACTACTGCAAAAAATCGGGTTATAGACCAATTATAGCTAAACAGTAAGGAGGTTAAATACAGTAGCGAGAAGAGACGACACGGTAGTCTCCATTGGGGGGGGGGGGGTTGGGAGGGGGTTACTGTCGCTAGCGGACGAACCTTGACTGGGATTGGGAAGGAGGAGACGCAGAGCGAACCACTCGAGACGAGAGGAGAGAAGGTGAATGAGAGAAGGACAGTGAGGGATGGGTTACGTTGACTTCATGCTAATTAGTGCAGCGAAGGCAAAGGGATAATGGAGTTTCTTCTTGGTGAGGATAAATAATATGGGAGCGAAAATGGATTCATTGATTTTTCGTGTTCCACAATCTCAGCCTCCTAGGCGGATTATAGATAGATGAGTCGTCTGCCGAACAGAGATTAGCACAGTTCTCTCTGCGGACCTCCCTTATCAGTCGCACCGTTGGTAGGTGGTGGCAGCACATTCTCTCCCATCTCCCATCCTCAAACCATCTAGACGAGAAAACTTAGGTATTGCGTTCCCTCAATATCTCAATCTCCTTCATTCTTCTACGTTCTCTTTGTCGGCCATTATCTCATTCGTCACACTAACTCAAAGCTCAGCCATGTATTATTGACGGAAAAGTTCCGTCAGTAAACTAATGCCTACTCTGCCTGGACTCTCTTCATACCGTTCCGCTCTCTCGTCAAAAGTAGGAATGAGACGACGGATGGAACTTTTTTCTCAACCATACCTGCTAACCACGCTCATGCTCGCTTCCGGTCAGTTTTTTTTAAATTATTTTTCCCGTTTACCAATATTGAAGCTGTAACTTCCAGCAGCCCTTTCTCAAGTATACAACTGCAGAGACATCATCGGGAACGTAAGAGATGAACCTTTCTACGGATCATTCTATTCGTTTATTTTATCTTTCTTTGTTCTCTAAGAGAATCTTTATTATCCGCGTTTCCCTGAAACAACAATTAATCTATCTATTTAAAATTATTTTTTCGAGCTCAACGTCATAGAGTCATAGAGATAGAGTGTGCTACGTCTTACCAGCTTTATCTACATTTAGGAAGCAATTGAACATTGAAAAGTGCAACATTCAAAAGTTTGGAATATGTTCGAAAGTATAATATTTAGGTTGTGACCGACGCTAGCAACACCTTACAAATCTGCGTTACCATCGGTCAGGTAAAGCTCTGTATTATTTCGAGAAAACTATTTGCCAGGAAAACTATGTGATAACTAACAAAATGAAATTTTAGCCTAGCAAGGATTTAAACACCGTAGAGGCGGAATCACGAATTATACGTTCCTATTTTCTAGACTATAATATAAGATAACAACATAAGTTAGTCGGCAAAGCTTATTGCAGGACGCGTCAAACGCAAAGCAAATATACTATGTCACGTTCGACGGCTTCGCGGGAGCTCAAAACTACAGGTATGACTCCTGATTTTACTTTTATGTTTTTAACGGAGCCGTACTACGAGTTTCTGACCATACTCGCTCTATGCGCCATTAATTAGATCTAATCATCCTGATTCCGAATGTTATGCGATTTCATTCACTCTCCGCGGAGCAGTGAAGGTGCAAAGAGCAACGCACTTTTTTACAAAATCGGATGTACTAGCTTACTGAGATGAGATAAAGCTCTGATTCATTGGCAAATTACGATGTTTTACATTGTTCTAATTATTTTAGTAAAAAAACAGAGCTACCCGCACTGCGAAAATTTGACGTATTTAAATTAAGAATAACCATTAAATAAAAATAAACTAAGCTATATTGTAGCCTGTTGGACATCAGTCTGATGCGGGGCGGATGCTACGTAAGCCCATTCAGTTCGAGTATCGCGATCATCAACGCCAATTACGCCTCCTTTCCTTGCGGGTACCTAGATTCCATTCGGGTCTTTTTGATAGCTACTTTTCACTATTGATTTGCTAGAAAGTATGTGGTTGGTTATCCAGTGGTGGGTGAAGCATAACCGTCAAAACAGCCGAATTGAATGCTCTTTTTGTCGGTCGACCACGGCAGACTTCGTTGTTCTCCTATCGAATTCCACGATCAATCTGCGTCCTGTCTTGGAGGGATACACAGTGAGACATTCATTCATTCATATACTTATCGATAAACTTATCGACTTATCGATAAATGGTAATCGCGAAAATGGGATATGTAAGCATAAAACGGGAAATGTAAGACATTGAAGTTGCGCACCCATATTACACAGCTATGTAGTTTACAGATTTTGCGGAAATTGTTAGCTTGGATAAAATAACAAACGTTTCCCGTCAATTAAAGGCTCCCTCCGACCAGCGAAGTTTCATAGTTTCAACTTTTTACTCTGAACTCAGGACACTGAGAGCTATCCAAGCATTCGGTCACAGAATTCCAAGCGTTCTAATAGCGAATGGCGGCTTTCGCGCCTAGGATTTGATCCTGTATGCGAGTAAGTGAACCTAGAATTATGAATTTAAAACCTGTTTTAGTTACTATGACTTCCACAATAGCAGAAATTTTGGTGTACCTAGATTGGTTCAGCCACTCTTGAAAAAAATTCAAAAATAGTGGTCATATCGCTATTAGACATATTCTTCACAGCCCGGAATGCTGTGGGGTAAAAAATGTGGTCGTTAGGAGCCATTAAACGTGGCCCCTTGCACGTGTCCGTGGCATTGAATATTTAAATAATAGGAAAATGTAAGCTAGAAATGCGTTTACCTTAGACATTTGCATATAGTTATAGTGGCATAAACCGATCCGTCTGTTTCCTTCGTTCCAAAATGAGTCTAATTCTCTCACTTTTGCACACTCTCGCGCACGAATAATTTTCCGACGGATCTTGTTAATCCACTGTATGTATGTATAGTGGAATAAAAAGATCCGTCACTTTATCATGCCGAATATCAGGCGAGAGAGCAATTTTTCCCACTTTCGTACGCTCTCTCGCCTTATAGTCGGAATGATTTTCCGGCGGGGATCTTTTTAATACACTATGGTTCGCAAGTATTACTCTTGGACAGTTCTGATGAAGCCTGAAAAGCTGCTTTGCAGTCCAAGCCGGTCCTGGACTCGACTACCACAGAGATCACGCTCGTCTCCCTCACGAGCGTCTTAGTCATCCAACTCAACTGCTCCGATAGCCTGCATGTTTGTTGTGTTATTAGTTTTCTTGTTTTCCTCTCAAACTTAATGATATTCCTATCTTATCTAGTGTTGTGCAAATGATACCGCCGACATGACAGTAAAGAATGAAAGCTCATCTCATCTCGGGCGAAGATGATAGTCTCATCTAGGCGAGACTGTCATCTTCACCGTCTCGTATGGACGGAAGTGAATGAAATGATCATCCATGAGAGACTCGAGCAGAGGATAAATGGTTTATTGGAGACTACGAAGTAGTTTTCTGCACTTTGCATCGGAAATAGATTGAAAGAGATCGGATTGGGAAAGAGGCGGCAATTCAAGCTCATTGAGTGAGGTGGAAAGGCCATGAGAGTATCGTCTAGATGATACTGTCCTCTAGATGATACTCCCATCTTCTATCATTCGTGAAACTCTCTTATCATGTGACGACCGCCCCCCCTGTCCTATCATATAGAACAAAATAAGATGGAGGAAGAGAGGAGATCCTATCATTTTCATGTTATGTATCATTTGCACAACACTAATCTTATCATATCATAGGAAGACGATGGAGTAACGGCCATTTTGGGAACGCCCGAGGGCGAAACATTCACGAGCTTACGGTAATTTTTTTTTTGTATTCTTCTTCTTAAATTTCCAGTTAGGGTCTTTCTAAGGTTATGCTTATTCCGTCAAATTTCTTTAAAAAAATTGTGACGATATATAATTCACAGCTCGCCGTGCTAAATACCATATTCCGCGATTTTTCGGGGCTGAATACATATTTCTGAAAAAAGCGACTACCTATAGTCGCGGAAAACGGAACGTATAATTCTATTTAACGAGTTACGCTGTTTAGCAGATTTTTCAGACTTTGAGACAGCGCTATTCCGTTCTAAAATAAGCTATCGAAGAGTATGAATAATTTTTGAGATCAACACTAGCAAGACTTTCACATAGTGCGGGAACGATTATATCTTCCCTTTTTCTCTACTATATAGATGCGGCAACCTGCCCTTCCTCGTATACGTCATGGACTCTACGGTAACCCTCAAGCTCAACGGCAACGTTACAGTCGTCCTCAGCGTACGTGCATGGACGAATTGTGAGCCTTCCTGACCTAGACCCAGTAGTAGAGCATCCTGTTTCGAAGGCTCTGCTTCAACTACTAATATTAGCGAAAAAGTTCCGTCAGCTAACGCCGTTCCTACTCACAGAAAGATATGTATGATGTGGAATACATTGAAAGCGTTAAAAGAGACCCTTGCAACACATTGATATTTAAATACCGCAGCATATAATTAATGTATTGGGATGGGTCCTATATACATGTGCGTGCGCATGCATTTTTTTTTGTTCCGAGCAAATAATTTTAAAAAAAATAATATTTGCTCCGATACATTGCTCCCAATACCTTGAATCCTTTTATGCATATTTTTCTGTGAGTACTTCGTCTGCACTCTCTTCAAGCCGCTTCGCTCTATCGTCAGAAGTAGGAATGAGACGACTGACGGAACATTCTCCTCAACCATAATCCGTACAACCCTTGCAGTCTCCCTGACCTTGCCCATGGATGCCTTCATTAGCGTCTTCCTCTCAACCCTTTCCGAGTCCACACCCGACACTTTTAAGCAGCTCTCTCTTAACCTCGATTTCACGTATGCATATTCAGTCATTTATTATCTGTTGGGGGAAATCATTTCCATCATTCCTATTACGACGAGAGAACAGAGCGGAACGTTAATGAGAATATTCTCGTCATGTTACTCGAAACCAACTGGGGAATATATTCAATAGGTGCATAATCTGGTGAATTGTTGCTGAGTTTTATGATATATTGCAGTCATGCAGTCTCGTTTACGGTTGACGGGGAGTGCACGTTGACGAATGCGACAGTGGCCCTGGAATACCTTAACGAGGTGGAGCCCCTGAGGTACGGTGAGTACTACGTTCGGGACGCACTCGTAAACTACACGTCCTGGCACACCGAGAGGCTGGTGAGTATAGATGTTCAGAAAAATATGTGTAATAATATAGTGGAATATACCGATCCGTCAGTTTCTTCCGTTCCAAAATGAGTCTAATTCTCTCATTTTTGCACGCTCTTTCGCCTTATATTCGGAATGATTTTCTGACGGACCTTTTTAACCCACTATACATTGAGTGCGTTATTACAAACGCCAAAAATTTGACATACTTCTGTTCCGAGTTCTCTTAAAGGGCCCATCCAGGCAATATCTATCATGTGCATTTTTGACATCATTGGATAGCTCTCGATTTCCTGAATGTCATACTCTCTCCATTTTAGCTGAAACTTATGTTATTTAGCCGTTGTTGAGAAAATGCTGTGCAACGATTTCTCTCGCTATCTGCGTCTCCTCATTCCTCTCTTGTCTCTCACAATCAGTCTTGTCTCTTGAAATGAGTGAGATTTTTGGAGGGACCCTTTAATTTCGACCTATAACGTTCTGGTTTTCATGCAAATAAAGAATGCCTGTGATTTATATAAATATTAGAGATGTGCAGACTGGTCAGTTCAATGATGGTTCTTGCATCATTCTTAACCGCAAAGCGTCTTGTCGCCAAAAGCATTGAAGCATAACGTGCTAAATGGCCAGTCTGCAGGAATCTCTACTCCAGAATAGTGAATGCAACTGCAGTTTTAGATCGTCTCCTATAGATCCCATAACTACAGTCCTCCCGAGAACGCAACCTACTGGAACAGCTTTGCCGTAAATATTATGCGGATCGAAGGTAATATTCATTATATGATAGTATCGTTTATAAGAGGAGACGTTCAAGATGGGTGGACCGACCCGCCCACTCTGCCAACGGAGGAGTTGCCCACAGCGGTACGCTCACTGTTTCGATCTCGTTTCCTGGCTAAGATATGTTGATTTTTGCATTCCTATCTTTCAGTTGATTGTGCTACAAAGTAAATTCACAGATATAGTAGATTGGTCGGTAATTCATTCCGAAGGCGAGTGGGTGTTCAAAAGTGAGCGAAACGGACGTATTTTGGTATAATAATAATAATAATAATAATAATAATAATAATAATAATAATAATAATAATAATAATAATATTTTTGCTTGCCTAGGAAAGCAGCACACCAGGAGAGGTGGCCTCAACGGGGGCGATTACCGTCTCAACGCAAATCCCGACGACAACGACAACTTTCGTAGCTGACACGACCAGAACATGTGATTCGCAAAATTTCGTAAAATTCGTAAATTTTCGAATATCTAGTGAGTAAACTCACTAGATATTCGTAATGATAAACTGACGGATCTTTTTATTCCACTATACTTTGGACAGCGTCGAAAATTAGAGAACAGAGACAGCACCGAAGAGGACTAAACAATCTCAATCTTTTTGCAAATATACATGTTTCACGATCAACTGATAACGACCCCCTGGCTTACTTTCCGGTGGAGGGTGAAGCATAACGATAAAACAGAGAGGAATGATAGGCTTCAGACACGACGACAACTACGACAGTCCCCCCGGAATCCACGACTAGCCTGGGGTCCACGACCACCACCCCACCAGGTATTTACGGTTGAGGAACAAGATTCGTCAGTTGGCCTCATTCCTAGATACCAGCGTAACTCGTAAAACTGAATATATACGTTCCGTTTTCCTCGACTATACTTGCGGTTACAGGACTGTCCGCGCTGGACATGGGCCTCATCGCAACGTCGTGCGTCGTGGTGGTCGTCGCCATCACTACCACCGCCTGCTGCGCGTGCTTCAAGTGCCGCAGAGACGCAGCGGCGAATCTGATACTCGCCGCACGGGTTATTATTAATTGATTAATTTTATTTTTTTAATTTTAGTTAATTAATATTAACAGTTTTTCCATCTTGTTCACCGTTGATGTTTATTGATCACAGTCTAGGCCAAGCCGCCAATCGATACGGTAAAGAGCGCAGCGAACGAGTACATGGACGAGTACGAGATCGACAGGGGTTCGGTCTTCGTGGATCTCGGGTTCAAGCTGGGCAAGGGCGCCTTCGGCGACGTTTACAGAGGCACGTGCGTATTAGAAGAAACGCGTTTTGTTGATTTATAAGGTCTACATTATATAAAAGTATTATATAATGCAATAACTTTTTATGCAGTGAAAGTATGTAACAGTTCCAC
Source organism: Micoletzkya japonica (assembly GCA_900490955.1). NCBI lineage: Eukaryota > Metazoa > Nematoda > Chromadorea > Rhabditida > Diplogasteridae > Micoletzkya > Micoletzkya japonica. The sequence goes on along the minus strand of LS846503.1, from coordinate 6,137 downwards.
AGGAGAATAATAGTTCATCATGCAATGTACACAATGTGTAAGAAGGAAACAAAAAAGGAAAAGATTGCGCAATGTAATACTAACTATGTGCAGGCAGCATGATGTCCGGAAGGACCTTCGAGAACAGCGTCCTGCTGAAGCTGAGCTTGGCCACGACCCGATCGTCGCCCTATGTGGCCGTGAAAATGATGCACGGTATATATTTACTTTTCCGACACATTTCAGACTACAAAACAGAATTTAAACAGCGTCAACATATTAAAAAACGTAAGAAAAACCACGGAGCCGAAGGAGAAAGCAGAGCCGGTCCAGCACTTTCAGATTCTGCCGATGTCGCCTGTCGTATTGAATTTCTACGAGAGATCGCCCTGATGAAGAGCATTGGATATCACGAACGGCTAGGTAGGTTTGCTTCGACCGCACCCCCTACTGGGGCATTTTAAGGAAGGACTCCGCCGAACTGTAGGCTAATCAAGATGGATTAATTTGCACAGCGAAGGAGCGAAAGGGATAGAAGAGAAACTAATAATCGATTCGATCAGGATCGCGCAGGAATTCAAACTCGGCGGAGTCCTCCTTTAAGAGCGACCATAATCGGATTTCCGTATTTCTAAAACGCCTTACCGAGTACCATTCAGTGAACATGCTCTGTTGCGTAACACTGAGCGAGCCCCTGCTGCTCGTTCTCGAATACTGCTCCGAAGGCGACCTTCTGAGCTTCCTAAGAGAAAGGTAGTCAACCACGCTGAGAAGCAATGTACAAGAAAAATATCCATGAGGCGAAATGGAGCGCATATTTGTGTATGTACAGTACCTAGTTTTTATGTTTTTTGTTATATTTTTATGTTTTTATAAATTTGTTATATAAATGGTTAGCCATTCCAGACGCGCCAAGACTTTGGCTACGGTAGGTTCGCAGTCGGTTGATCCCTGGGACGGAAGTCAAGATGAGCACGTGATATCGGCGCGCGACCGCTACATGTTCGCGACGCAGATCGCTGCCGGCATGGTACGTATGGTTGAGGGAAAAGCGTTCCGTCAGTCGCCCTCATTACTATTGTCGATCCTCGTATTCAGATTCCCGTTCCGCGATCAATTGATCGAACTTACGCTATTTAGCATAAAGTGCACAGCCAAAAGCGCAAATACGCGCGGTAACCAACGGAAGACTCTACCGTCGGAACGCAAATTTGAATGCGAGGATCGACAATACTTCCGACGAGAGAGAGCGACGAGGTGTGCAGACGACGCAGGAGTGAGCGTTTGCTGACGGAACGTACATAATGAATAACTAAATAATACATAATACATAATGAAACACTTAATAATACATACGCATATGAACATATGTACAGAATTTTTCTAGGAGTACCTGGCCAGTCGCGGGTACATCCACCGGGATCTGGCGGCACGCAACGTCCTAGTGGATGGTCCCCCGATGGCGTGCAAAGTCGGCGACTTCGGCCTGTGCAGAAGGATCGACGACGAGGAGACGACCTACCAGGCAAAGGTCACGTATTGACGAAGAAGTTCCGCCAGGAAACGCTCATTCCTACTTTATTTATTTATTTATTCAAATACACCATGTGGTGTGCGGCAGGGAGGGGAAGGTGGTAAGAAATATTGCCTGAACTCTCTTCATACCGCTTCGCTTTCCCTACGAAAGTCCATCTTCCGAACTATAAAGAAGAAAGGTACAAGAAACCGTGAAGTATATTTCCCTAAACTATAAAAAAAAAGCTTATAAAACTTTCATCTTCAAGGGCGGGATGATGCCCTACAAATGGATGCCCCCCGAGGCGGCGCGAGCCTTCGTATTCTCGACAGCAAGCGACATGTACGATATCGTATCCTATTATTACTGTTACTTCTTGGGCTATAAGCTAATGTGGAAAAACTAATGTGAAAAGTAAGTGTCGGAGGTGGAAAGTTTCCGAATCATACAAATTCGGGATGCCATCATTTCCGTACACTGATTTCCAAACGCCTCCAGTTGGGCTGTGGGGAAGTGAATATCGGGTCTGTGTCATATAGGTAAAGCACTGTTAGAATGTGCCTTATCCAGTGCCACATCCTTTGCTGCTCTCGAAAGACTTCAAAAACTAAGAAAATTATCGCTCAGATGGTCCTTTGGCGTGGTGCTCTTCGAGATCTTTACGCTGGGCGAAGTTCCATACGCGGAATGGCCTTCTGCAGAGGTATGGTCGGAGAAAGTGTTCCGTCAGTCGTCCTCTTTCCTACTTCCGACGACAGAGCGTAGCGGTATGAAGAAAGTCCAGACAAAGTAGAAATGACGTTTACTGGCGGAACGCTTTCCTCAACCACAGCGAGATAACCCGGTCCCACAGTGTTCTAAATGTTAAGCGAACGAGCCAAAATGCTTAGGGTACGGTGTTTTCCGTGCGAGAGTTCCTACCGAAATCAGGGCTATTTTTCGGCATCTCGTCCGCTTAACATTTTGACTGGTGTCAGAACACTGTGGTCCTTCCGTTGCTTTGATCACAAGGCCCGTCTATTTGTCTATTATTTAGCCTGTCTACGGTCCATTGTAGGTCATCGAAAGACTGGATCGCGGAGAACGCATGGCTTACCGGCAGGAATTTGGAGAGCAAATGTAATCATTGCCCCGTTTCCCAAGTCTTTACCGCAAATCAAAGCCTTATTGTCTGCGAGATTGCATCTTGCTATATACTTTCAAAAGAGTACATTGTTATCATTGACGAAAATGCTCCGTCGATAGTCTCGATTCCTAGATACTTTTTACGCACTCTCTTCATACCACCCTGCTCTCTCTGCCGGAAATAATAGTTAGGATTGGAATGAGACGGCTGGTGGAGCATACTTTGCTCAACCAGACTTTGAAGAAAATGGTGTTTTGCACAGATACGAAATGATGTCACGATGCTGGAATGCCGAACCCGAACGGCGGCCCACGTTCACGAGCTTGCGAGCCGAATTAGGGACCATTCTTGAGGTAGGCCTTGGGAAAAGGAAGCTCTCAAAAATTGCGTTCATTTTATAGCGGAATAAGCCGATCCGTCAGGTTCAAAATGAGCCTAATTCGCTCACTTTTGCACACTCTCTCGCCAGATATATATATTCGGAACGATTTTCCGACGGGGATCTTTTCGTTCCACTATAATTCAATTTATTCAGTCTCTTTCGCAAGTAAAAGTATGCAGACGAAGCTGCATATGTTTAGAATAATTTAAAATGTGTGAGTAGATGCCTTATTTTTTTTAAATAAGGTTTTTCAGGGCTCGGACTCCTCTGCGTATTACTATCTTCACTTGGGCGATGGCGCTGGAGCGGTGTCGAACTAACACCGAACACATCCGTTTCTCCACATTCTTTTTTCTTCTCACAAATTACAACTCACTCTGTCCCTCTCAGCCTTCGGCGCTCTCTCGAATGATGTGATGAACATTACATGACTAATCAAACGTTTTCAAAACAATAAAAACACGTATGATCGATCTCAATTGTCTTACAATTCTGTATAAATATATTTTTATTGCTAGCATGAATACCTCATACGTTTCTCAGTTTTCAGTTTTACTCCTTAATCTGAACTATCGGTGGATTTGGGTCCATAGAAGGGGGCTTTGAAATAGATAGGAGAGATCAGATCTGCAGAGACTTTTCTTCTTTAAATCTTCTTCAAAAAATCACTCACAGTAAGAGGTAACGATGAATCTTGAGTTGCCTCTTGATCCTCGGTTGGCGCTCTCCTTGTACGCCAAGTCTTCAGAGGGGAGCATATTTTCTTTCTGGTCCTCGGTTGAAATTTGATCGTTGGACGACTTTGGGTTGAGAGACGAATGAGGGAACGAACCGCACGCTAGGGGAACAGAGAAGAAGAAGACGTTTCTATTGTTAGCATACAACCTTTATCCGCTTATCTACAGTGTCTAGTAGAGATTTTAATCTAGTAGAGAATATTAAAATAAGACAGTCCCAGTCCCAATCCCTCATGCGGGCACATTCTCTCCTCTCATTCTTACCCGTGCGGCACTCGATCCAGGGCAGAATGAGGAAAGGGGATCGCATCAGGGACCGCATCGTAAGACTGATGCGATCCCTTTTCTGTTTTCTCAAGAAAAAAGCTTGGAAAAAATTTTTAAATGAGACTATCGTGTTTTCTGTTTCCCATGCAGTAGTAATAATTGTTGTCATTCACTATTTATTATTTATACTGTATTTTGGCATTATTCCTTACAATTAGCAGTAAGTGGAAGCCTGCCACGCTCTTAATCCCCTCGAAAATAGGTCTCCGTATTTTAAAAGTAGTTGCGAACTTAGTTGTCAGAACGGAAAACTCGGAAATAGGAAATTGGACGTTGATTGTGCAAAGTAGCCAAGACAGCATTGCTTTACTTTATCGATTGAAAATAATTTCTAATAATTTAACTATTTTTGCATGTTGCTTAGAAAAGAAAATAATGATTTAATTTTTTTTTCATATCTCGCTCTCTGTCCCCGACCGGTCGTCTCCTCTGATCTGCGCGGCTCCCAACACTCTAGGCTTGCACCGGCCTCCCTTCCTCTACATTGGTGCCTTCGAACGTGAGTCATGGAATCCCTTGTTCGCACTGTGTACGAGACGCTGTCCGGCTCCAATTCTCCCAGGAATGTTCGCGAAGAAGACGACGACGTCGAGCCGCTCCCCACGACTCCCCCCGGAACCCAAGCAAGCGCAAGCGG
>LS900957.1:25334-36929 GCA_900490955.1 Micoletzkya japonica | reverse complement strand
GTGGAGAGGGGTATGGTAGGGGACATGGGGGAAGGGTACGGTAGGGAAAGTAGGGAGACAAGCAGTTCACTTGATTGCGTGTAAGAGGACCACCAAAATTCAATGTTGCATGAGACTTAAGAAGGTTATTTATGGTTGTGGTGCGGCGGCAAAGTCGCGGGCCTTTCAGGTCGAGGCCGTCTCAGCGCAGTACAATCCGTTGGCCAACGCCTGCTCGCACATCTACCACATGTTGGAGCAGCTCAACGAGGTACTGCCAATTGAGGGGCCTATCATTTTGAGTTTTATTTCTCGACGCATATGCGTAATAGTCGAATCGGAGTACTACTCAGTAACTAGACGGAGACGACAACTATTATTGACGAAAAAGTTCTATCAGTAAGCTCATTCCTACGTTGTCAGCACTCTCGTTATACCGCTTCCCTCGTCTCGCCGGAAGTAGGAATGAGACGACTGACGGAACTTTTTCCCCAACCATAGCTATCTGATCATGCCAATGCGGTTCACGCAACACATAAAAACGAGTGAACATCGAGTATTGAACATCTATGAGGATGTTCCCTACCTGTCACTGAGTACTAACGATATCTTCCAGAAGGTTCTTGACCTCATTTTGCGTCAATTCGCGTAGCGTATATCTTAAGACATGCTTATTCAGGTTCACTTCCTGTACCAGTACTCTCTGGACTTCCTCCTTGACATGTTCACGACCGCCCTCAATACGCCGAACCTCGAGGGCAATCACGAGCAGAGACTGGCCCAGATAACGGCGACGCTGTTCAAGGTTTGCCTCTTGAACTGGAGCATGCAAAGTTGCCGCGACCATGGCGCTTTTCATAGCATAGCTGACATTATCAACGTTCAATAAGTATCACAATAATTTACGCATTTCAGACAGTCTACGCCCGCGTCTCGCGAGGAATGCTACACACGGACAAGCTTCTGCTGGCCCTGCTTCTGATGAGAATTCGCCTGAGGGCAATGCCTACGGAGAAGGCGAACGAGGCCGAGTGGGACGTGCTGCTGGTGAGTGACTTGGGGGTGGGGGGGAATCAGTAGATTAGTAGGCCATGAATAATAATCTATCTTAATCATGCAATGATCGAGAGAGATAAGAATAAAGTTGGCATAAGGATTGCACAATACGTACAAGCAACATCGCTACAAGGTGATGGGGAGGATTGTCGGACTAGCGTGATGACTTTGCGTGTGCTGTGCGTTAAATGCGCTCATAATAGTAACATACTGTAATTGGTGTAAGATTACTGGTCGCTGCAGGGCCGCGCGGAGCTGTACTCGACCAAGGCCAAGACCCCGTCGGCCGCGCCTCCCGCCACTCTTCCGCCCGAGATCGTCGCCAACTTCACGCGCATCCAGCATCTGCCCGCCTTCCAGAAGGTTGGTCTTACAATTAGGGGGGGGATTATGTTCTAACATTTAAAACAAAATCTACGACAGTCAAAAATTGCGGCGAAGACGTCCGAAGTGCATGTTTACTCGTGCGGGATGATCGTTTCTTTGCAACTATTTCGTAGAAATGAAAATGTCTCCCTTTTATCAACTCTAATGGTTACTACTGCTATAATTGCAGTTGTGGGCGAAGATGGACGGCCCGCGAATGGAGAAATGGATGGCCATGGACAATCCGGAGACGGAGACGCCCGTTCTGTGGGAGGACGTGGACGGCAAGATGAGTAAGTGGAGGGCGAAGGGATTCATTCATTCATCATCAAATACACCGTTTGGTGCGGTGGGTTAGGGAGGAGAGAGAGATAAAGGAAAATGCTGAAGGTACGGTAGTTCGAAGGTGGGGGGGTAGTGGGACAATCTTCGCTTGAAAAAAACACTTCTACGGGGATGGGGACGATGCTTGTCGTACAAGATTTCTTGACTTCTATCTATGGGGGTGGGCAGCCGCGGAAAGATGACGACAAGGGGAGAAGAACACGACTTAGGCTAGGGTACACCCTCTGACTTGCCTACGGTCAGAGGGGACTCGTCACCTTATCCGCTTGATGGAATGATGTTCTCCGGGATGAGAAGGGGTGAAAAACGAGACGAGAGGGGGAGCCGACCCACACGCGACGAGAGAATGAGGGAGAATGACGGATTGAGGTTTATAAACGAAGGCTGGCGCCATTGCATTCTACGACTGCCGTATGGTTCGATGATTTTGTGATGAAACGCGCGTAGATTGTGCATTCTTAGTAGAGCATGTCATTCGTGTCTTGTTGACCAATATGCTTCTGTACTTGTACAAGTTAGTAACGAGAGACGCGTCGGGGTTATGAATGATGTATGAAGCATAGAAAGACACGAATGACATGCTCTAATTCTTAGTCGCCTGTGATATACGCTGTCGCTTTGCAGCCGAGCTCGGGTCGATGCTGCACGAGGTGCTGGTTGTGTGGTGTGCGCGCCCCGACCGTCTCCTCGCCTCGGCCCACCGCCTCGTCGCCAAGGCCTTCGGAGAGGAGTTCTTCGAGGGCGACACGCTGCTCAAGCTGGACCGGATGGTCGAGGACGAGGTTGGGAAGGATGGGTGGTCTTTGATCTCTCTGGGACATTCCTGGACCATCGCTCGTTATTGTGCGTGTGCACTAGAGCTCTCTTTTTGACGACGACGCTTTTCCACGGTTACGTTTCAGCGTATATGCTCTGTAGGCATATACCGGTATTTATAGAAGCCTGAAACGTAACCGAGAAAAGCGTGTCAAAAAGAGAGTACCTATGTAGTGCGCACTGAACATGGTTCATATACCCTACCAAAAGGGTTTTTTTTGACTGAATTTGGTACTGTGATACTGAAAATGAAATCAAGACATGAGAAAGTAATCTAAGCATAAGAAAATCATAAAATGAAGGATTGCAATGACAAGCCATTCAGGTGGCCTCGTCCCAGCCGATTCTCTTCTGTTCGGCTGCTGGTTTCGACGCGTCCAATCGGGTGGAGGATCTGGCGGTCGAGGAGAAGAAGGAGCTCACGCCCATCGCGATTGGATCCGCCGAGGGATTCAGTCAGGCGGAGAAGGTGGGCATACTGTAGAATGAGGGATACTGTAGGAGGGTGGGATAGCGTAGGATGGAGGGTACTGTAGGCTACTACTGTAGGATCAGAGGGGGTGCTACGATAGCATACGTACGCAATGTGACCTGATGCGTATGATCGATCGTGATTATGATGTATTTACTTAGATATTTGTTGGGGGGGTGGGGTGGAATGTTGTCGTATTGTCTGTAATTCCAGGCGCTGGCCTCCTCGTCCAAGTCGGGTCGCTGGGTTCTGCTGAAGAACGTGCACCTGGCGCCGTCGTGGTTGGGTCAGCTGGAGAAGCGGCTGCACACCCTCAAGCCCCATCCCTCGTTCCGTCTGTTCATGACGGCAGAGATCCATCCCAAGCTGCCGCCCAGTGTACTGAGGTGAGAATGACGAATGTATGTTTTGGAGATGCGCAATCGAGTGATAGGGGCTTGGAGGCTGTAAGCTTTTAGCAAATGGATTTGCATACCGAGAGAGCGAGGGTGAAGAGAAGCATACGGATAGCGACAAGCGACAAGCGACAAGTACTCGAATCGCGCTCGCTCGGTTTTGAACACCTACATAATATGCAATGGTTCTTGTCCGTGTGCCGGCATATGCTTCATATGTCAGGATTGATAAGACACGGCTGATTTTTTTCAACGTCATTACTCTTGCGATTCCTCCACGTTCTCTACTGACAATTGTATCCGTACGCGAATACCCGCTCTCGCTAATATCAGGGCCTCGCGTCTCGTGGTGATGGAACCGGCGACGGGTCTCAAGGCGTCGGTTCTCCGGTCTCTCACCTCGATCACGGGCTCGCGAATGGGCAAGGCGCCGGCGGAGAGGAGTCGACTGTATCTATTGGTAAGAAGGGGGAGGGGGGGGGCGCTGAGATATTTATATCAGAGCATAGTGCAAGGCGTTCTTCGTCAAGCCTATCAGTAGTTGGCAGTATAGACTTGTCTGGAATGAGGAAAGGCTTCCAGATGTCGTAAAGAGGGCAAGGAATTTTGGTGAAAACGCAGATAATACTGAAAATCGGGGGATGGTGGAGGTGATGTGTAACCGATTAGTGCAGGTGTGCTGGCTGCATGCCCTCGTCCAGGAGAGGCTGCGATACGCGCCGCTTGGTTGGGCGCACGCCTACGAGTTCTCGGATGCCGATCTCAGGTTTTATCTTTGCTCTTTGATCTGAAGCATGTTAGGACGGCAATATACTAAATTACGACATAGGCGGGAACTGTTACATTGACAATTCAATGAATGAGGATTCGCCTTGCAGAGTTGCTTGCGACACGCTGGACACGGCGGTGGATGCCGTAGCGCAAGGTTTGATCTTTGATCTTTTGAAACTATCCAGAGAGTAATTTTACACGGAGGAATTGAACACGATGCAGCGGTTGCTGACGTACTCGATTATTATAGTTATACCACCCAATCGTTATGAACACTTACTGCTAAACACAGTATAGAGGCTAAACGTACATAGTATGACATCGTTTTCGTCAGTAGTATACTCTTATTGTTAATAGGTCGTGCCAACGTCGCTCCCGATCGCCTGCCCTGGGACTCGCTCTTCACGCTCTTCTCGCAGTGCATCTACGGAGGCAAGATCGACAACCACTTTGACCAGGTACGAGATTAATCTTTGATCTTTGCTCTTTAGAATGTGATCTTTGATCTTTCTAAATTGTGCCTTCAGACGCTGCTCGACTGCATGCTCAAGCAGATCTTTACGCCGAAGACGTTCGAGCCGGACCACACGCTCATCGCGAGATATGATGGAGACGAGGCGTTGAAGGTGCGTATCTGAGGGATGAAAGGGGGGAAGGTTTGTAGTATTATAATATAGTTGAGACGTGAAATAGAAGGGGAACCCCAGAACTGGAATCAATTTAGACGAAGCAGGAATGAGGTTAGTGGCGGAACATTTGTAAATAATATTAGGCAATATAAGCAAGTAATGTGTGCAAAACAGGTCCCCGATGCTTCGTCCCGCGGGGTTCTACTCGAGTGGGCCGATCGAATTCACTCGGCTCAGCTCCCGTCGTGGCTCGGACTACCCAATAATGCGGAGAAGGTGCTGCTCCAGCAGAGAGCGGACAAGCTGCTGAGGAACATGTTGTCGGTGAGTACGGTATAATGGGGAAGGGGAGGGGGGGCACATGTATGGGCGCGATTGTCCGATGGGATGTTGGGATGGGTGCCCCTGCACCGGACAATGACACTGTTAACTGCTTGTTAGAAAAGCTGTCTGCTATTTTCCTAATTATGTAAGGCGGTCTGCAAGACTTCCAGGACTACATCAGCCTATGGTATATCAGGTGCTCTGTTTCTAAGCAGGCTGTCACTAATTATCTTCCCTATCCAATCCCCTTTCCCCCTCAAATTTCTTCTTACTCAGGTAGCGGACGACGAGCTGGCCTTCACGGTGGGCGGGGCGGAGGAGGGCGGAGCTTCGGCCAAGCCGGCCTGGATGGGACAGCTGATCGAGCTGGCTGAGACGTGGTTGAAGACGTTGCCGAAGGAGCTGACGAGGATGAAGAGGACCACGGAGAACATCAAGGACCCGCTGTTCCGGTTCTTTGAGAGGGAGGTGAGATCGGGAGCGAGTCGGGGCTGTGATTCGTATTCATTCTCTCGACGCATGCAATAACTATGGCTATACAGAAAAGAAGTCCTTAGAAGGAGGAATAAATTGCCAACTATAATAGTATACAGTGGAAATGGTCGATTGGAAGATTATTGATTTGGTCATTGATTTAGCATGCCAGCTTGGAGTGCAGACTAGTAATAAGTCATGGATGAATGTGATCAGTAATGAGTACAATAGATGAATAAATAATAAAAATAGAAAAATAGAAATTATAAATAAAAAGAAAATATCAATGTTGAGGTGAACCTCGGAGCGACGCTGATCACGAGAATTCGATCGGATCTGCACGAGGTTCTGGCCGTCTGTCGGGCTGAGCGAAAGCAGAGCAACGAGACCAGGGCTCTCGTGGGATATCTGCAGAAGGGACAGGTATGAAGGGGGTACGGTAGGAGGGAAGTATCGCGAACTGAAATTACATTAGCTAAGATTGAAGTGGATTACGGTAGACGGTGATGTGCAGGTGCCCGCCCACTGGCTACAGTACACGGTTCCGCGCGAGACCTCGCTCAAGGAGTGGCTGGCCGATCTGGCGGAGAGGATGAAGCAGCTGACGAGAGTGTCGAACAGCTCGAGTCTGAGGAACGAAGAGGTAAGCCAGACCGTGTTCCGGAAATATTTTTACGTATAGAGAGATGAGTAGTGAAAGAATGACAGTAAGCATGATAGAATGGAGAGACATATCGTGTTCAAGCCCCCCGCCCTCCCTCAATAGTGGTTGCTCTCACACATATATTATATCGGTTGATCTAGTATTATCAGTAATATATAGTAATATATGGTGTATTATATTATCAGGTTTGGCTAGGCGGCGTGTTCACGGCGGAGGCATTCATAACGGCGACGAGGCAGCAGGTGGCGCAGACCAATACGTGGTCCCTCGAACAGCTCCATCTTCACGTCAATCTGGGACGCAGCGACGCCAAGGACGTGTTCAGAGTTACCGGTTCGTGGGGTGGGCGAATGGGCTGATGAGCAGCGTTTGTATGTCTGTATTGTTGTGTTTTGTGATGAAACGCAAGGCATACAAAGAGTATAGTACAGTCTTGGACTACCGTAATCTTCTCTTGAAGGCGTGCAACTGCGCGGTGCCCGGGCTGCCTCAGGCGATCGGTTGACCCTATCGGATGAGGTGACCTCGTCGACGGATGTTATGGAAATGGCATGGAGGATGGAGAAGCCGACGGGCGCACAACTGCCCCTGTATCTGTACGGGGAGAGGAGACAGCTGGTGGCCAGTGTACACTTCAAGGTACGGTATAAGGGTCTGAAGCCTTGTCCAAATGTTGCGTTTCACATGTCTGTAAATACCAGTAGCGTATGCGCTTAAACGTGAAAAGTCAGAGAGACCTTTGTGTGGGATGGGGAAATAGGTAATTCATCCCTAGAAGTTGCAAGGCTAGTACCATTGAAAAATGAGCGCCTAGAAATGAGAATGGATTTGGCTTCAATAAACAACGAATTTGGAGAATAAAAAGCCTTCAACAAATATGAAATAAATGTGGTATTATAGGTGGACGAGGAGACTACGTTCTACGAGCGTGGAGTGGCTCTCGTGGCGAATGCCAACCTTTGAAGAGTCGAATGATATACCCATGCCGAAGATAGATATGTTCACGTTTACCATCTGTTATTTATTCGCTTTTAACTTATACTGTCCCCTATTATTATTAATGCATAATAATCTCGTAGTTTTCGTGTGTTTGCTGTTAACATGAGCTTGTTTTATTTATGTTCTATGCGTATTCGATTTTGCTGGTTTTTTGAAAAGTAACTAAGAAATGGGAAAGCGAGAAGTGTGTGCCTTGTAGAGATTAGTGCTATTCTGTTGTTTTATCTATCGCTCTTTGAAATGGAATGAACGGTTGCTGGTTTTGAAGAGTACACGGTTATTTGAGTAACACACATCAGTTAATCAAAGCACTGAAAGGGGTGAACAAGACATTGGTCAACATAGAATGTGTTAGTTATAGGTGCCGTGAATGAAAATGAAAGTAACAAGTTTAGTGGGCATGATGGCTGTGAGACGATAAATGAGAAATTCAGATATTTGTGACAATAGTGAGTTATCGCGTGGTCCGACCGGCATTATTGCGTGGTCCGTCCAACTTCGTGGGCGGTCTGGCAGGACCTCTGCATTGATTTCCACAACATTTATTTATTTACTATTGATTGGTATGCAAAACTCGATGTTACTTTGGACGGTTTCTTGCAAATTACAGACAAGGCATATATGATCATCATTTTAACGCCCACTCGACTGATTTATGCTGAGATCTGCATAGAGAGTTCACCTCAGCGACTTCTAATAGATCTCAAAAAGAATCTCGAAAGATATAAAGAAAAGAAATAAAAAAAAATTAAGATTTGCTAAAAAAATAAATTGCTAAAATAAGCCTTGAAAATTGTAAAAGAGAAGCGCTGCCTGTGTAGGTGTTATTGCGTGGTCCGACCAGGAGGTACATAATGTGCTGCGTGGGCGGTCCGGCCGCACCTGCGGCATTCCCGCGCGTATTGATCGCTTGTAGAAATGGTGTTATCGCGTGGTTCTTCCCTTGAATACGTGTCTTCGTGGGTGGTCTGACCGCTCCTACAGTAGTGTAGCCTCTTCCCATGCACTCATTTTCGACTGACAAGCTTAGTTATGCAAATTTGGACATAAGCATCTCTTATAATACAGTAATTGCGAGGAACAATGTTTCCATCCCATCTTTATGGAAGGGTGCTGCATTCGTTAAAGAGCTCAAGGGAAGCAGGGAATAGACCTGCAAGTACCTTATTCATCTTTTCCATCCCATCTTTCTCTCATTTCCGATATGACAGCGGAAATGAGAGAAAGATGGGATGGAAAAGATGAGTAAGGTACTTGCAGGTCTATTCCCAGCTTCCCTTGAGCTCTTTAACGACTGCAGCACCCTTCCATTTATTCGAGCACGTCCCTTTCGTAAAGAATATCATTGCCATCCATTCTCGTTATCTTCCTTTCATGCCCGTTTCGCTTTACAATACCGTCTGAGCGAGATAACCCAAGACGTTGCAGTACAATGATGTGCTCCTCTCCTATCCAGATATGTCTCACTATTTTTTATCTATTTTTTCTGGTAGTCTCTCTTTTATGCCCCTCGCTTTCTCGAAGGTGGCAAATCAGCCTCGATTAGCTTGATAACGGTTCCAAATGATCCTCTTTTAATAAGACTCTATTCATGCGATTTGATCCAAATCCATGTTCTGCCCCATCCGTCTTCATCGTTCCGTCCCTTGTCTTTGAATAACTGTCCTTTTCTTGCGACCATCGCTATTCTCAATTTTATTGCACTTTTTCCCATTTTTTCTTAGTTTGCTGATTGTTGCAGACCCCTTTTTCGCGAATAAGGTCGCGCTCCAAAGAGAACCCCGGAATACACTGCTTATTAGACGTTCTGTCGATGCTTCGCCTGACATTCACTGAAAGCTTTCAGCTAGTTATTCGTGTCATCTTAAAGGCAACCCGAAAGGGGCTGTGCATCCCTATCACAATCCTTACTTGCAGTTCTCCACAGAACTTCGCTTGACTCTCGAATGGCCTCCACTTTCCCCTTTCCTTTCTCTCTTCTCCGTCCCACGATCGAGGCGGGCCGGGCCCTGGGCTTCTTCGACCACCACACGACGGTTAGCCATCCATCCATCTTTACCTCTCTTTTCCGCCTTTACCATACATTGCTTTGGCCAGGCCACCTTTCTGATGAGACCTGCTGTTGATCCTCCGTATTAAATAGACATGCTGAAACCCAACTCACCCGGGCATACGTGGGCACCGACCCGAAGTATGGGTGGTAGGCCCCAATTTCTTCGGAAATTTCCTTTGGTAGGCCTATATTTCCCCGCAAAATTTCAATTGATAGGCTTGATTTCGTACACTGGTAGGCCCGTTTCTCAAAATCTTGCCGGGAATTTGCCGACGTATGCACCCGGGTCTTAAATTGCAATGTTGTAGGTCGAATTCATGGACCCCAAGGAGGGCGCGGAGCTGACTAAGCAGCTCGAGGAGGAAGGAAAGCGAGGTGAGCACAGTGTGGGATACGGTAGAAGGTGAATTGGGAGGGGGATTACGGTAGTTGTCATTCGAAAGCTCTGCGTATTCAGCTTTCCCGACCACATCTTTAGAAACAGGCCTTCCAGTATCGAAAAGCTTACAATGTCTTGGCTACCAATTGAAAGTGTCTAGTAAGAGAGAGTCTATCAAGGTAGGATTCCATAAATATTGGGTCGCCTACCTCCCGCCCGAGGGGTTCGTGCATGCCATGCATGCAGGAATGTGCTCAATACAGTTCTCTTTCCGATGCTTTCCCCTGGCATTCGTGCACCGAGTCAAAAGGAGAACCGTAATGGTACAGATTGCAGTGTCGGTGGTGGCCTTCCACCGGTCCCGCTTCCACCTCCCTCCCTACTATTGCGTCGGTGACCTCATCCTTCTCCTCAACGAGCGAGAGGACGGCAACCTCCTCCTCACCTCCCAGCTGCCCCTCGGCCGCGACCGCCTTCCCTCCGTCGTCCTCCAGAGACGGTATACGGTAGCTTCGATTCGGGCGGCTACTGTACCGCCCGGATGCGCCGCGTATCATACGCGCCATCGGACAATTAGGATGGGTGCCTTCTGCACCCGAGAATCGTAAAGGCTTTCTCGGAAGCCCGTCTTTCTTTTTATTTTCTCTAATTATTTGAGGATTCCTGCAGCATTTTGAGGACAGCACTAGTGTCTTTTTCTTGGAGATAATCACGGTTCACTACGAGCATATAAATGTTTCCGACCCTGCCATAGCAAGCTACCGTATTCCTTGCAGACCGATCACACAAGAGGACTTCGACATGAAGTCGAGAGTGTTCGGAGAACGAGTGAGCACTCTCAGGCAGATGCGCATGGTGGAATCACGGTGGGGTGGGGGAGGGGTGGACACTTTTCTAACGAGACTAAAAAGTTGTCTATTTAGTAGTGGGAAGCGTCACTAAGGCAGTCAAACTAATGCATTCACCCAAACTAATGCAATCTTACTGCGTAGACTAGGGTTTGGAAACCAACACGCGATTTGCGTATTTATCGCCTGACTCTTCATTGTTCCATGGTCCTGATCACTCCCAGGGTCTCATAATGCGAATAAAAGGCTTGGTTTGCAAACCGTAATGTAGAGCACTGCAGGAAGCGGCACGCGACCGGCGGCCACCCCGATGTCACCCCGGTAGGTAACACGACCACGGCCACAATTGCACCCCCCCCCCCCCCCCCCTAACTCATATCCACGGAGCTAATTATGCCCGTGCTTACCTGCTCACCTTCCCTTTACTCTAATTACGTGATTGCTTTGACACAGTTACAGTACCTCAGCTGTGGTCATAGCATTTTGTACCGTAACCCGTCCGGACACCTTCTCCTATGCCTACCGTACTCCAAGTAATGCTCATTCCAGTCCCGCCGTCCTACTCTCGACATGGCGGAACGCGGCTCGGTTAGTCATCTCTCTTTTTTCATTCGATTCTACCTCAAAAGTCTCGTCACCGTCAAAGATACTTTCCAAAATCGCTCCTTGTTCCATTCGGCAAACATTTTTCTTGAATTATACTACAAGCTGAAAGTTTTTTTTCTGAAAAAAAGCTACGAGGCTACTTTCTACAGTTCAACAGTTATGCATGCTCGTACAGTACTCCGCTTGGAGTACGGTATGTACAGTAGCAGACCCGCACACTCGTCTAAGTAACCCTTCCAGACTGTACCCCAACACCTCTCCTGCTCTCCTCCTCGCCCGATGGACCGCAACGAGGTATGATCAATCGAGTACCTCTTCCGCCCCCCCCCCAGAGACCGCTCGATAGGTTACGATTTCGCATATTGTTAGGCCCGTCTCACAAAATATTGTCAGGAATTTAGCCCACGTGCATACCGTAC
>LS900957.1:0-10426 GCA_900490955.1 Micoletzkya japonica | reverse complement strand
GCACACTCTTTTGCTGTTAGAACCACTCAAGATTTGACAGAAATGAGCAAGAAAGGCAACTTCGCAGACTATTCCGAATTCTGTAAACTAATCCGGTCTACATTCGGGTAGAACTACTTATTCCTGTGTACGATTGGTTTCCTTTCACATAATATCGTACAAGGCCACCTTCTATTCATATCACTTCGTCATGCTATTCGTATATCACCACATGCAATTGCTTGACCGCACGCTCCGGCGTAAATGAAATAAATAAATAAATAAATAAATATTCGCATATCCCATCTTCTACCGTACCCCATCCACTTGTCTAATGTACACTTATTGAGCCATTCCGAATCCCTCCTCCTCTCGCTCCTCCCCTTCTCATCCTGTCATCTCTCCTAAGCCCTCCGTTTCCTCGATTCATTCCCGGCCAAAATGCTACAGTATCTAACAAAATTTGCTTCCCAGCCATGACACGTTTTGAACAGATTTTAATTTGCTGCAGAATAGCAAGATGGTAGCATGAAGTGATGTCCATGCATCATCAATTAGTCTTTATCATTGTCGTTTTCTTCGTGTATTTTCTTCATTGCCTCCTTTCTCGATCCTCTACCGTAACCTCTCCTGTCATCTTGACCACCTGTACGTGGTCTCCTCTTCCTCGCAATGCCCTACCGTACTCGCTACCGTAATCCCTCTAATCGCTCCTCTCTCCTCCTTCCCTCTTTCCCCATCTCTCACGTTCTATTCTCCTCTCCATTTCTCGCTTCGCTCT
The DNA here is from genome assembly GCA_900490955.1 of Micoletzkya japonica. Lineage (NCBI taxonomy): Eukaryota > Metazoa > Nematoda > Chromadorea > Rhabditida > Diplogasteridae > Micoletzkya > Micoletzkya japonica. The sequence goes on along the minus strand of LS900957.1, from coordinate 9,666 downwards.
CACATAAAATCGATCGCTTTGGGCAGTGTTCCAGTCTCATCCCCCCATACATGAACCTGTCGAGAGTAGACTTCTCAATTTTGTAAGAAGTTGGTGTGCACCTCATTATATGAACTGTCTCACCCTACATACAGGTAGTCTTCTTGTACCTATTCTATGCCAGCTCTATGTTCTATACTCTCACTGTATGCACTCTCTCACTCTCGCATACTCACTCGTCCTGCCGTATCCCTCTTCTTTACTCATCCATCCTCTCCTGTCGCAGCCTCATTCATTGCTTCCCGAATTCTATTTAATTTATTATACAGTATGTACATGCTAATAAGATGATGGTGTGAAGTAATGTCCACACATCATCTTTTAGTCATCTCTCTCCCTTCCATACAGTACTCCTCTCTTCTTCTACCGTATCCTCTCCTCTCCCTACAGTCTAACTGAACCAGACTCGCGTGCTCTCTTCCCCTCGCTTTCCCGATGCCTCGGTATCCTCTCATTCTCTCGCCTTCCTCCCATCTCTACAATCCCCCGTGAATGTCGTATTCTGAGGGCCAAGCAAAGTTTGGCTTGTAATTTCCTTCCAACTAATGTTTGGACTAATATACGTATGGCATTCTTACCCAGTAAATGACCTTGTTCATCGTTCGGAATAGAAATTAAGAGTTTGCCGTTTCCACATTTATTAGCGTCGCAGTCTAGATTCCTTCCAAAACAAATCTCTCCTTCTCCCCTCCCCTCTCATTCCCTCTATCCGACAACTATGTTTTATTATACACTAGCCGTATCGTCATAGGTATTGGGCTATCACCCTTTTCCGTTACCATCACCTCGCTTGAACTGTTTAGCACCGTCCCTATAAAAGGGCGTGTTCTCTCCTCCCAACCTCTCATTCCTCTTCCTCTCCACACTCAGTACAGTACTTTCGACAACGTGACTTGATACCACGTTGTCGATAACCGCGATATATCTCGATACCCATCTCTCTTCCTACCTTCTCTCCTCATTTATCGATCAATACCGTATCCCTCTCTCCCATACATGGGCGCGATTCGGATAAGTGCCTACACCAGCTAAAATTGTGGTGTAAAACGCTTGTAAGAAGGGCTGTCCTTGCCGTAATTATGTAAGGGAGCCTGCAAAAATGGTAGGAGAACTCAAGTCTATTTGTGATCTTCCCTCCTCCTCCCATTCTCCCTAGCCCACTTACCGTACCTTTGACAGTACGACTTGATACCGTACTCTCCTCCCCCCACCATCTCCTCTCCTCTATTCTTCTCTCCCTTCACTTCCAATCCCCTCTACGCCACTTGCACCTCTGTGGATAACGAGACTTCATACCGCGTTATTTCGCAATTTAACCTGTCCGTTCGTTTTGCAATTAAGGTATCTCAATCCACCATGGAATGAGACGATTTCAAGTGGGCTAATTGCCCATACTCTTTCATTTTATTCATTTCCATTTGTAGAACTCGTGTCTGGAAACTAGTACGTCTGGAAGGGGTTCTCCTGTGAGAGCGAAAATCGGTATTTTGCCGAAATTTGCGCGCCATTGGCAAGGTTGATTTTGCATCTTTGATCGCGCATACAGCGATAAGTCTGCAGTTGCTTGAACGAAGTTCCCAACCTTTTGGTACTGCGGGAGCTCTATTAATTTTGTGGCATGGGGCCACTTTTTTATTTTGTCTTGTTTTTGTTTTTTTGGAGAAGTGAAACTGAAGAATAGAAAAAGCTGATTTGAACTTTGTATTTGTAATATCAATTAGATTTGTGTGTAATTAGTTACCTTTCATGCCAGCAACAAAACAGCAATAACACAACATTATCCTCCATGCCACACACATACACTGACACTATAACACAACAGAAATGAGGTGAACATCGGTTGTACATCAAAATATCAATCTACTGCGTTCAATAAACATTCTCATCAAATATCCATAAAATTAAAATCGCCATATTCAGGCTTCACTCAATCCTTATCATCTTCGTCAACTGTCTCCTCGCATCTTCACTACTCAACACAGGTCGGCTACAAATACAACACACAAAAACTTTTCAAACTTCTCAAGGTCTCCACTCTCCTCTACCATCAATCTACATCTACTCTCCACTTTCTACACTACCTTCACTTCAAATAATCAGGTTAAAACAACAAAACGCACATTTTTTAGCCAGGTCTTCCACTTCTCTCTACATCTCCTTCCCTTCATCTTCTCTCCTTCATTCCAATACTTTTACAAATTTAATAATATTACAATTTCAGTTGCTTCCATCCTCTTCGTCGTTTCCTTCAACAACTTTCTCAAGTTCTTCGCGTCTTCCTCTCGTCTCTCAACTTCTCAACTACACGAAAAGGTATGTTTGCCTTTTACTTACTTCTTTAAAATATACTGGAAATCCGGTGTTCACCTCAAATCTCGCCAGCCACACATACACACTTATAAAGGCACACGCAATTCAACTTAGCTTCTTCTATTCTTCAGTTCCTCCTTTTTTGAAAGGGATATGCGTGCGGGAAGCATAGAGATTTGCACTTGTCCTGTTTTGGGCATTGTATTTTGTTTGGCAACTTGCCAAAGAACGCTGGTGGAGAGCAGAGCGATGCAGTAGGGATCAAGAAGGGTTGGGAATGCTTAGTACCCCCACCCACACGACCGCTTAAATCAACGCGCACAAAACATTTAAAATGCACAGTGAGTGGCGAACCGCGACGCGTACGTGACGCGTATTGAGAATGGATCTTTAAGCCAAAATCTGACTACGGTATCAGCTCTATAAAGGGAAGTTTTGTCCCACAGTTAGATGTAGGTTGTAATCGTACGTGACCCAAATCTCCGCGCAGTGCACCGGTATGGTGATAATTGGGAGCTAGGAAAGAGCTAATGGCAGTGATGTCCGACCCCTCCCAATTGTGAGAGGGGGTGCAACCAAAAAATTAGGGGTGCGAATTTCGCAAATATGACCAAGCGGTATGTAGAGAAGTTAATAGGCAGATTACGGTACTACATCAAGATGAGCATTTCATGGAAAACTGACTATCTAGCGTTCTTCAGCGCATTTTTCTACCCTAGGAAGAATATTTCGACGATGCTTGAGGTGTTTTTCGTTGAGTTTAAAGAGGAGGAGAATGTTCGAAGTCGCGATAATGGTAGGCGGGTTACGGTACTTCATAATTATGAAAGATTCAAGCAAAAGCGCACCCCTAGCGTTGTTCAGCGTCTTTTTCTACTCCAGAAAACATGTTTCCCCGAGTTGTAAATGTTTAGTTTGTTCATTTGCGGCAGGTCTCACAAAGGCCTCACAAATTAAAATTTGTGGGACATTTGTGAGTGAAGATATCTCGGCTGTAACTCAACCAATACTCTTATTCTTTTTTTTGTTTCTATTTACTCCCAGCGGTCTACAACGCTAGGGGAGCGCTTTTGCATGATTTTCGGTCTGAACGTTGTGGCGAACCTCGAAAGTTGAGAAAAATTGATGCCAGATTTTCCCTTTTTGTAGCATAAAGACGGAAGTAGAATTTATCTCTATAGAAGGTATATGGGGACAATGGATAGTATAACAGCCGTAGGGGTGCGCCTTTGCTTATATTTCTTCAGTTAAGTAGAATTCGACTGTCAAACATCGAGCTACATATGTCACAGAAGGCAACTTCGAGATAAGCTGAAGGGGTTATGCTAAAGTTGTTGGCGGATTCATAAGTGCAATAATGTAGTCACGTACTAGGTTGATACTTGGAAGTAGTACATGTCTGCAAATATAGGTACTCCTTGACTTGGGGACGGTAGCGGGGCGATTGCGAGCACGCATAGCTCGGATCGTTATGAACCAAATCTTTCAATTCTATGTTTTTTTTAGTTTTGTTCCTCTTACATCTTTTGCATCTAAGTAATGTAGAATGCGTTATAATCCAAGCACGAAAAGAAGAGTCGAAAACATCAAGCAATGTTCTATGTGCAAAAGAGCTGGTAGGTTTGCTACAAGAAGAGCGTAAATAGTAGCGTGTGCGATAAAGCATATTCCATTAAAGCTTTTTGTTGATATGACGCTCTATGCATTATTATTTAGCTGGAGGGGGGTGCGATAGATTTTTAGGTAAAGGGGTGCGACACCCCGCTACCTTTGTGAGAATTTCGGACATCACTGGCTAATGGGGACCATTTTGATCTGATTTGCTCTTCAGTATCAGTTATTTTGCCGATTTCCGTTTTACTTCCCGTTAGGGAATCTCCTTTCTTTGATTCATCTCTCATTGGTTGTTTCAGTCTGCACAGTCTCTAGTAGAAAGACTCCACCATACTCACTCTCATCCTCTTTCGCACTCTCCTCTTTTCTTTTATCTCATGATATCTCAATTTTGCATTCTCTTTCGCTCTATTCTTCTCTACGCTTTTCCTTACTGGATCTCCTTTGATTCGCCTACCGTATCCCTTCGTATCGCTCAATACAGTACTCCGCTTCGCGTCGTTTCGCTTTTTCTCCATCTGATTCGCGAGTAATAGTGTTTCAGTTCGGTACACCAGTATACCGTACTCCTACAGTATATCTCTCTCCTGCGAGTTGCTCTTTTCAATATCCAATATCGAATGACTATCCTCTCTTCTCCTCTCTTCCTCAGTCCAATCCCATTCCCCCATTACGTTCCCATTACTCTCTCACTCTTCTATCCTTGCTACCGTACCCCCTTCCCTCCCCGAGTTCAATCGTGTCATCGGTCTCTTCTCTTACTCCTCTCATCGACCTGTTACTAGCGACCTTGACTACCGTATCCCTCCACCATGCAAGTTCTAAGTTCCAATCGGACGCTAGAATGAGTGCCAAGATTACAAAGAGGTATACGATTGTACAGGTGGTTGCTTCTGATTTCATCTTATTGCCGCGAGTAAATATTGGGATAATAACACTAGCCCATGTACGAGGTTTAGTGCAGGGATGAAATGGGACTTAATACCCCAACCCTCCAACCTCTTCTTTCTCAATTCCATACCGCATCCCATTCTGCAGTCCCTTCCTACCGTGCCCTCCTACTCTCCATATGCTCTCCATCCCTACTCTCTTTCACCTTCTCTCATCAAACCTCCAATTTCTCGCCATCTACTGATCTGTGATTCAATCAAGTGTAATCATTTCGCCGTGAATTCTCTCTATTCTACCGTATTCCATATCGGCTACCGTACCCCCCCTCCCCCCAGTAGAGATCGTACATACCGTATTACTAGAGTCGCCTCTGTTCTCTCCCCCATCTTCGTTACTGAAAGTGTATGTCTAGGATGTTCTCCTCTTCTCTTGACTGAGTGCCCATTTCCTTTGTCTAACCCTCCCCTCTGAAATTCCCATCTCCCGAGTAACCTAAACCATTCATCTCTTCATTCAGTCTCTATTGTCACCCTCCCACTCTCTTCTCATACCATTCCGAGATGTGTTTTGTTCTATTGATTAATATTTCCAGTCCCTGATACTCTTCCCTGTCAATACACTACCAAGAGAACTTGCATAAGTATACGTACTGCATGATCTGATATTACCGCACCCAATATCTGTAGACCGTCTCTTATATATGTACACGTTGACTCTCTGTTCTCGTCCTCCTCTCAGTACATCCATCCCCCGTTTCTTCCTTGCATTACAGTATTCCGTTCACCTCAAGGTGGTCCTCGATTAGATCACTTTCTCGTTCTTTACTCTCCACCTCGATTTGTTGTTTCCCCGTTACCGTAACCCTCTCACCGCATTTGAGCGTGCCCCAATCGATCCCTTTCGAGATACCGTCCCCCCTCCCCCATCAGTTATCTCTGATAAGTTTCACCTGCCCTTCGCTCAAAATATCTCTCCACATCATATTCTAGCTACCGTAGTCCATCCCCTTTGATCCCTGGGCATAACTACCGTAGTCCATCCCCTTTGATCCCTGGGCAGTCCGTTTTATAGTTTTCTTTGGTGTTCTTACACCATTTCCTGTAAATATTTTCACATTTCCCCCCTTTCCGTATCCCGTATTATAGACGTCCCTGCCCATCCCCCATTTCGTTTTAAACCCTCTATGCTATTCCTACCGTACCCCCATTCGCCTTATCTTGCAATACATTCCATCCCCCCTACCAAGGAAAGACCACACAATTACAGTAGACCCACACTGACTTGATTCGACTAAACTGCGCATGGCAACCATAATGCCCATTCTGCATTTCATAATGCAATCACACATAAGCGAAAGATCGAAAAAGAATGAAGAGAAGAAGACGCAAACGATGAAATGTATTCGAAATGCTCATTCTGAAAACCACTCAACCTCCCCTCTCGAATCCTCCAATTCCATTCCTTTCCCTTTCCTTCTTTCCTCCCCAATCCTCTCCTCTCTCCACTGGACTCTGCCTTTACGAAACTCGACCAAAGGTGAGATATCAGTTCATTACTCGAAATGAAAAAAAGATCAAATCAACGTCCCAATACGGTGCATCCATTTATTGTGTATTTATTCTCGTTAGCCCTCTTATTTGTTCCTATTCCCTTGACTATCAATGCTAATTGTAAGCTTAGACCCCCCCCCTTGTGAATCTTCCCTAAATTTCTCTTATATCTTAAGCTGATATCTCTCTAATTGTTTCGGTTTTTAGTTATCCGCATAGTCCTTTAGCCGAATATCCTAGGTCCCTGTGAATTCTATTATTTTTTCTCACTTTTTTACTTTGGTCATCCTAATTTTGTACAGTATTCATGTTTACTTCGTTTTGTTTGTTGTACATAGTACACAAAAAGTCATTATAATAAGTCGTTGTGGTACATTGCAGGGGGGAGAAGAAAGCTTGGCATGAGGAGAGGCCTCAGTAATAGCAATTGGAATGCGATAATGTCGAGAACACGCTTGGGAAACATCCGAAAACCTTCATTTCATAATTCGAAGCAAAAATAGGAAACAATCGAAATCACCCCCTAGCGATAGTGCCATTCTCTCTACATCTCGATAGCCTTACCCTAATAAACCTAACAATTATCAATTCATGTAATCCCTTAATCAATATTTCGCCCCGACTACCTAAAAACTGTGCCTAGAACCTCACAGATCAGTGATCACGGGGGGATCGAAAATCACCGGAATCAGCCTGCAGCATATCCAGCAAGGCCTGTAAACAATCAATCAATCAATTACTCTCCGGATTCTTCTAGTTCTTGGATTGTGAGAAGACAGATAATCACGAATTCATATACTACCCCTCCCATGCATTTTATCTGCTTCTGGCATTCTCGTTACTACATAACACATCGAACATTAGTATTGTTCGGTACTTCATCTTCATTGAAATGGCATATTATTTTATGCGAATACCGCACATCCCCGAAATCAGAGCGAAATCCCTCACCTTATCAACCTTTGCCAACACAAGAACCTTGCCAGTCTCATCATACGTCGAGATTGCCATGATTGCCTTCGCCTTCTTCAGCTGTTTCAGAGCCTTGTCCAGCGCCTGCACATCAATCCATTGTTCGTTACAGTACTCTTCCAAGGTGAGCACCGTGTGCTACACACATCCATTTTTCAGTAATAAACGCGGTTTCTCATTAACAGTACGTTCTGGTTGTGAGACGTGTTCAAATTCGGCTTGCCCATCAAGTATTCAGCTTTCACGCCAAAATCCGAAATTCAAAGCCCACTTTGCCGTTGGCTCCCATCGAGAAGACGTGCATGATGACGTCATCGTTCTTCTCCGCCAGTTCCTCAGCGTTGGCGTTGATCTGGAAAAGGAGAAGATGAATCGTGAACGGAAATCAATCTCAAATCTCAGTCACCAAGTGGCTGAGAGGACCTTTGATTTTTATATGTATTATTTCAAAAAGTTGGGCTAGTATTGTCATACATGGAAGCTTTTGAATTGTTGAACGCTCTTCGCAGGTTTGCCATAAAGTCATTGTTCGTTACAGTACTCCTTTTACGTGAGTTCCCTGTTATACACAAATCCATGCAATCGTCCGATCGGGCGGTCACTAACCGTATGATATACAGCGTCTATATATCTCATCCGTTCCCAACCTGATTGACGACTTGAACGATTCTCGAGCACATCACGTCATCCTCGCAGTCTCGTATCCCGGCCACATCTCCACTTGTATCTAAAGGCAGGTGAATAGAGCACTATTCCATTTGGGGATTTCGGTGGCTATGCTTCACCTGTACACTAGATAACAAATTCTGTGTTGCGTGAACCGTGAATCAGAACTACGATATATGAAGACCCTAATTTCCTCTACAGATGGACAAGATTCAATTTATGAATATTCTTACTTCACAGTATCTAGCACGTACACCATCCCTCTCCGTACTTTGCAATCGTCGCCGAATGCTGGGTTTTTAGCCAATCTCCGTGAAAGCGCAGACAATATACAACATCTTGCCAGGTTGTCAAGAAGTAAACAGAAGTAAATAAGCGAACATGAAGTAAAAATTTTAAAAAAAAACTTGATACAAAAAAAAACGGAAAAGCGCGTACTCTCGAATGATCAGGTCGTAGATGTTGATTGTCCGGGGGTCGTTGAGGCCAAAGGTGACTGACAGTCGGGAGGTCACCTTGATCGGTTAATCCATCACAGGAGGCCTGCACATCACTTCCTTCTGCAAAGGGCAATATATGCATAGGCACAGCCTTTATAAGGGAATAATACGAGCATGGGAAAAGGGCCAATTTCGGAGCTCGATGCTTGTTAAACAGGAACTTTTTTACTTTAGCGTAGGCCCCGCCCCCTTGATTTTTCGGAGGCGGTCACCATGGGCGCGCCAACGAAGGCGCGCCTATGGCGCCACCCCGAGGGGGGGCAGTCCCAGCCGCAGTTGCTGGCTGGCAACCGCCCCCGGAGGAGCAGCCACCGGACTGCCACCGACTGACCGAGAGCTGCCCTTATATACCCCTGGAAGGGGGCGGAGCCAGAGCTCGCTGATACTCAGGCGAGAGAGCGTGCGGGGCGGAGAGAGCGGGCAGAGGAAGGGCGGGGCGTGCGAGAGAGCAGAGAGTGCAGACGGTGAGAGAGAGGCGAGAGAGTGCGCGGAGCTGAGAGAGTTTACAACCGCCCTGGGAACGGGAGGAGCAGCATGGGAACGGCGGATGGGAACGGCGGTTTAAGGGGGTATAAAAGCGAGGGAAAAGCATGAAACATAGCGTAATGAGTGATCAACAATCTAGTAAGAGGCGTCGCCTCGAGTCGTCCTCGTCGTCCTCGTCGTCCTCATCTACCACGTCCTCTTCCTCCTCGGAGTCGGATCCACCTACAGACACTCGCTCTGTCTCAGTCGTCCCACCCTCCCCTGTAAGGGGAGTGGTGCTCAATCAGTCCAATTGGACGATGCTTGAGGGCATCAACCTTGCCAAGCTGCAGGCTTTGGTTGATTTGCCGGAGGAGATGTTTATCGGGTTCCTCCGCTCGATCAAGCTTCTCCCGACTGAGTTGACCTGTGTATGTGGGCAGGCCATGGGACTCCTGAACGATGCTGGTTCTATGCTTCGTTCACGTTTCAAATGTGCCTGCGGAAAGACAAAGAGTGCGGCGACAGGTGCGCGAAATAGGCGAGAGATGAAAGAAGTGAATTGTAGGTTCGTACTTCCAACGGGTTCATGTACACCCAAAGAAGCTCCTTAAACTAGCTTACTTCTTCTGCTGGGAGATCTCATCGTACGAGTTACT
>LS900950.1:3963-21618 GCA_900490955.1 Micoletzkya japonica | reverse complement strand
AGTTTCAATACATATCTAAGTACATAAAACCAGGCCATCCATTAGCCTATTCACTCTTTCGCACCTACAGATATATTGACGATCTATTTCATGCATCATCACATGCTGCCGACTTTGTCATAATCACAAGAGAAATGTACCATAACTCGCTAACTTTAGAGCAAACTAATACCCAACCAGATGAAGCATGTTTTCTGGACCTCTTTGTTCAGATTGATAAGAAAGGAAAGGTAATTACATCACTCTTCAACAAGACAGACACCTACAATTTTCCAGTTATCAGATATCCTCACTACTTTTCTAATCTTCCTCTTAAGATCGGCCTCAATACACTCCATGGTGAACTTATAAGATATTGTAGAAACTGTACCTCACGAGATTGCTTTGTAAGCAGAGCAAGAGAACTTCTACAGTATTACGGGAAAATAAAATATCCCAAGCAGCTCATACTTTCACGGCTCTAGATGGCGTCGCCAGTCGATAGAAAGAGGTTATGCCCTACCCCATAGTTTCCATATTTCTTCACGGGTTTAAGTTTTTCAAAAACAACAGTTTTTTTTCTATACCAACACCTAAACAACCCGTATAGTAACCGGCCATAACTCACATCTCACTATTTTTAAAAGGCCTACGTATTATTTTCTTTAGAGGTAGTAGATATAGTTTCATTATTTTTGTTCTTTTTGCAATTAAATTTTATTCTTTATCAATTCTATAAGTGCACGGGGCATTCTACTAAGGATGGCCCACCCCGTGCACTAAAAGTACGGGGTCTAGAACTAAGGGCCGAAACCCCGTACTTTTGTTTTAGCATAGATAGACATTTAATATACCTTTCATAATATACTTACAGTGCATTTAGTCTACATACTTAGCCATAACGAGTTTCTTAATGAGCTGTACCGTGGTAACGGAAGTGACGGTTATACCAGAGTGGTGGAGTGGGAAGATGCCTATCTCGTCTCACTTCTGGTAAAGCCCCTGGGCGGGACGGAATTACCGGGGAGATGCTTCGTTGTGGTGCGGACATTCTCGCACCCTCTTTAACTGGAATTTCCAATAATTGCCTCAGTGGCAACATACCGGATGGGTTCGAGGATGGTCATATCATCTTGCTGGGAAAGGGAGGGATGCTACACTCTCGAAAAACTATCGTTCTATTACCCTGTTGACGGTTGTCTAAAAGACACTGACACGGGTTCTCAATTCGAGGGTAGCTCCTGTCCTGGACTCAGAGCGAAGCATCAACCAAATGGGATTTCGTTCACAGTACTCAACGTTGGATGGCATTTTCACGCTCAATCTCGTCATTTCCAACTGCAGAGAGTATCAGCTTCCGCTGTATCTCCTGTTCTTGGACATCCAAAAGGCGTTTGACAGTGTCCACTCTTCTGCTGTTTACGAGTCTCTGCAAACTCAGGGTGTGGCATATAAAGTTGGTGAACTTTCTCTACCAACTAAACAAACAGAGTCACAACGGCGTTGTAGTCAACGGCAGGGAAGTCCCTGTCCAGATAGGAAGAGGAGTAAGGCAAGGAGATTGTTTATCTCCGCGTCTCTTCTCGGCCGCTCTGGATGAGGCCTTCAAGACTCTCCATTGGTCGAGAAAAGGCATCAATATCAATGGTCGATACCTGAGTCACCTGCTCTTTGCAGATGATGCTGTTCTCATTAGCCATGACAGCAGGCAAATCCAATGTATGGTGGATGAACTGACTGTCGCTCTGGGTAAAGTTGGTTTATCTCTCAATCCAGCAAAAACAGTTGCAAGAACCAGCAATCCCAGAGGGCGTGAAGTCACCATAGGAGGTCACAGGGTCAGGCTGGTGGATAGATGTGCATACTTGGGCCAGGAGGTATCCCTCGACGAAAGTCGGTTCTCGACAGAAATCGGGAGGAGAATCCGTGCCGCAAATTTCTCATTCAATAAGTACCGATCTATTCTTACCAGCCGCACGGTTCCTTTGTCTATAAAAAGCGTCTTTTCGAAGGCGCAATTCTGCCTGCTCTCACATATGCCTCAGAAACCTGGACGCTCACATCTAGACTCGAAAATAGGCTCGCTGTGGCTCAGAGGAGGTGGGAGAGGACCATGTTGGGTGTAAGCATGCTTGAGAGAAGGACGAACGACTGGGTGAGGCGGAAGACGGGTCTGGTGGACGTCGTAGTTTACTATAGACGGAAAAAGTGGCTGTGGGCTGGCAGGGTTGCAGCCATGGACCACTTGAGATGGAGCCGTGCTGCTTTGGAGTGGCATCCGCGAGGACCAAAGCGAAAGAAATGCCGGCCAGTTGCAAGATGGAAATACACCTTTGTCGAGGCGGTAGGTTACCGATTCCTGACGATGGCCGAGGACAAGGAGGAATGGACAAGACTTCGGAAGTTGGCTCTACAGGACCCGTGAAGCAATAAGACCCGCGCCACGCTTGTTGTCCTCGATAAAGCGACTAAACTGTAAACTGTAACTGTAATTCCCATGTATCCCAAATGTGCATGCTTTAAAGGAAATGTTCCACGAAAAAAATCGTTATTGAGTTGGTCGTTGGAAACATATTTAGCAGTATGGTCTAGACAATAAGATGTGCAAAAATCCCGATTCGAAACAGCTGTCTAGGCCTCAGAACGGCCATCTGAATGTGTGGGATACGCTAAATCTTGTGGGGCAGTTTGTAGTTTAGCCAAATACTCCTCTCCCACAAATATACCTAGTGGCATCGCCTGATCTCCGCCGCTCTTACATCTACACACCTTCGCCTCTTCCCTAGCTCTTCCCTTCCTACTTAACGGAGAGCGAGAGCTAGCAGGCAATGCCAGGGGTTATTTAGCTAGTCGGTCTAGACTACAAACAACCCCACAAGATTTACCGTATCCCACACATTCAGATGCCCGTACTGAGACCTAGAGAGCTGTTTCGAATCGGAATTTTTGCTCATCTTGTTGTCTAGCCCATTTTACACCGTTCCCAAAGAATAACTCAAAAATTTTTTTCGTGGGACAGTTCCTTTAAGTAGGGGGTAATATGAAGAGCTCTATCATAGGGAGCGAGACGATGTTGTAGGGCGAGAGCAACTATGCTAGAGTGGGGAACTAGCCCTGGGGAAAAGGTTGTGAAGGCGGTCTTAATCCGACGGAAGTTCTTCCTGCTTACACGCTATCCAGAAGGACAGCCAAGACTGTGGAAAGGTCCAATGAAGAATCAAAACAGATGCGTTGGATATAAGTCTGAGAGCTGTTGAAATACAAGACTGATAGTACTAGCCTACTTTATTTAACAACAGTTAAACTCAAACAAAATAAAGGATAACTCACAAAATCCAAATACGACGAAAAGAGAAGAATGGGAAGGAACTAATGGGGAGAGAGACAACACAACAAAGTCTCTCTCCCCGCGAGCTCAATCTCATCTCTCCGTCATCTCTCCCTGTTCTATTTCACCTCCACCAATACTATTACCACTTCCGTTCCGTAAGATGTTAATCAGAGAAGCCAGGGGGAAAGAGAATCTCTCTCTTATATACGCAGGGGTGAATCACGTTGTACAAGAGAACGGCCAGAGAAAAGAAGAGAGAAAAGACACGTCGTATAGAAGGAATTGATTGTGGATGATTCCATCCACAGCTCTCCCGGCCCAAGAAAGAAGTGAGACTCAAGTGGCAATCCAAGCAACTCTACTATGAGAAAATAATAACAATTTCAAACATCAAAGGAGATCCACCGTGGAGTCTGCTTACTCGCGTTTCCGTTGCGATCGTTGTAAGGGGCCAGTGACTACTGCAACCACTCCGGACCAGCATGCCTTGTTGATGCTTCCGTTCGAACCGCTCTGCATTGATGTGGAGATTGCTGGTTGATGCTCCAGGTCTGCTACCGTGGAGAGACGAGGGATTGAGGACTGGGGATGAGGTTGCATTGAGTCGACTTGAGGGAAACGGACTGACTGAACTGGTAGGGCCGTGGGGGAGGTTGATGAGAACGAGGGTGGATTAAGAACGTACGTGTTGATGTGTCGAGATGATATGTTGAGATGCGGATGGGGTTGGAGGGGGGTTCTGTGTCTCTATTGTCGATAGAGACACTCCTCCCGACGGAAAAGCCTTTGCTGTTGGCTGGTCCGGAAATTTTCTCGCCCCCGGGCTTCTCTGATAAACATCTTTACCGGACGACGAGTAGTTCTACAGGGGAAGTTTCGGCAACTTCTTCCGTGACATGGCGACCACCCGGACCGATCCTACTGCGTGAGTCCAGCGCACGTACCTACCGTCAAGCTAGTAAATTGTGGGCCGTGTTTGAAACACTTGAAACAAGGCCATATCTCGGCTGGGAAATGTCGTACAGAGTTCTGGTTGGAATTTTTGGAATTTTCAGAACGAGATCTACTTGTGTATCAAGTTTAGTGATGATTAGACAACCTTGAACCGGTTAAAACGGGTTTTATCTTATAAATCCCTATAAATTCTCGCTATCCCAGTTCGAACCTCTCCAATGCCACATTTTTACGTTTTAAATCTCTGACACACAAATAGATATCGTCCTGAGGATTCCAAAAATTCCAACCAGAACTCTGTGCGACCTTTCCCAGCCGAGATATGGCCTTGTTTCAAGTGTTTCAAACACGGCCCACAATTTACTAGCTTAACGGTAGATCCTCCCTACTTCGTCTCGCAACGACGGTTTTTATACCAGTCAACAGCAAAGGCTTTTCCGTCGGGAAGAGTGTCTCTATCGACAATAGAGACACAGAAGCCCCCTCCAACCCCATCCGCATCTCAACATATCATCTCAACACATCAACACGTACGTTCTCAATCCACCCTCGTTCTCATCAACCTCCCCCACGGCCCTACCAGTTCAGTCAGTCCGTTTCCCTCAAGTCGACTCAATACAACCTCATCCCCAGTCCCCAATCCCTCGTCTCTCCACGGTAGCAGACCTGGAGCATCAACCAGCAATCTCCTCATCACTGATAGAGCGGTCCGGAGTGGTTGCAGTCGTCACTGGCCCCTTACCACGATCGCAACGGAAACGCGAGTAAGCAGACTCCACGTTGGATCTCCTTTGATATTTGGAATTCTTATTATTGTCTCATAGTAGAGTTGCTTGGATTGCCACTTGAGTCTCACTTCTTTCTTGGGCCGGGAGTGTTGTGGATGGAATCATCCACAATCAATTCCTTCTAAGCGACGTGTCTTTTCTCTCTTCTTTTCTCTGGCCGTTCTCTTGTACAACGTGATTCACCCCTGCGTAAGAGAGAGATTCTCTCGCCCCTGACTTCTCTGATAAACATCTTTACCGGACGACGAGTAGTTCTACACGGGAAGTTTCGGCCGACTTCTTCCGTGACAATTTCATCAATCTGAGCCGTTTATCTGAGTTCGCCAGATCCACCCGAAGGGATAGATAGATAGGCGTACTCCCTTTCATCACATCGATCGAGCGAAACTCGAGAGAAGCGAACCGCGTGACAGGATTGAGATGTGGTAAGAGTTTTGGAGAGGTTTGGTGTTCACGTTCAGCTCCCACTCGCGCCAATCGCTTTTGCACATTGTGCCAAAGTATCCTCGAAAAATTTCAAAGTTTTTCTCTGATGACTTTTTGACCAAAATGATTCCCGTGTTCTGAAACGCATTCTGACAAAAGTAGAAGATTTTTGAAAAAAATCAAAAATATCGAATTTCTTTGCTAGTTTAACAAATTTTCAAAAACGCAAAAAATGGTCCCGAGGTAGACATGAAGAATTGAATAGGGGTCTTGTAAGAACTTTTTTTATTTCGCAATTCTAAGATAATGGAGAGATAATCGACCTACGGACAAACAGAATTACACACACAGACGGACAAAATGTGCAGTGATTTGCTAGTAAGAAGTAAATCGACGAAGCAAATCGAGAAGGAACTGCCCCGCCTTGGAGACCCGGCAGTACCTCCCAAAAGCTAATACCGAGTCATATCGAGTAACCGAGTGCTCGATAGCTCGGTTATCGAACGCTCAATAACTCGAAATGACTCGAAAGTCGCACTCTAATTGTAAGATCAACCAGTGATAGTTGCTGCGATAGTATCGCATTCTCTTTCGCATCGCGCCACATTAATTCTCTCTAACTCCTTAGCGAGTACACTTTTCCCAAGCGTAGTGCTACGTCGTAGCGCAGTGTTGTGTGTGGTAAAACAACACGATCAACAACAAGAATATCTTCATTCTACCTTAAACACCACCCCTTACAACAGGACATTGCGCAAGGAACAAGGGGTTAGCAGCACTTTAAAATATATGTGCTCAAGGTTGTGCGGAAATCCGTGATTCAGGCAGTAGGTCCCGCGTCTTATGCTGACCACGAAATGCGGTCGAGCCACAGCTCACGCTGAGGACAGAGCCTTCACGTAGGTCGACGAATCTCGCCATTACTTGCTCTTCGCCACCTCCGGCGAGTGTTCTTGGGTCCCTGTATCCCGGAGCAAGTCTTCGGCAATCTTCTTTGAAGACTACTTCTTTGAAGACAACAAGCAGAAGGTCAGAATCTCTGAAGAGGTGGGATGATTAGGTCATAAAAGGCAAGTGATCTGCAAAGTGATATTCTGCTTTGTCTGCTTATCCCTTATAGGAAGATTTGGGACTGGTTAGTGTGGATGTCGTCCCTGAACCGACTACCACATTTTATTCTATCAGTAGGTACGTCAAAATCCCGCATTTAGCACTTGGCTATGAAACCCAAACGCGGAAAAGAGGATGGATCCTCCCCCCTGAAGACTTGGAGCACGGGGGGAGTAGCTCCAAACCAGGATCGAGAGGACTACTCAAGATTTTACGGCAACTCGGACTGAGTGGGTTTTTGAAGAAGATTCGAAGTTTTTAACCTCTCCCATCTATATCGAAGCCCCTCCCTTGGATCCCCATCCACTGCTAGTCCTGATAAAAGTTGTAAAACAAAAAAAACAACAAAAAAATATGAAACCCATAAATAAACCTTTTTCAACGATTACCTATGTATTGCAAGCGCCATGGAGTTTGACATACTTGTAGCACGTTTCAAATACTTGTATAAATCGTAGACGTTCGTTATTTGCATCAAAGCCATCATATTTCTTTGTAAGGGGTCACTGATGCTTACTGTGCGGGAAAAAACGGTGTTGCCGTACACGGGAGTTAAACATGATCTATGGAGTGTGTGGGAGTCCTCACTGCGTATGGCCAAGGGCCATACGCGTCCGGGCATCAGTTGAAATTGAGCTGGGACACCTGGATCATGAGGCAGGACGCCTGGGTGAGATACGGCACGAAGCGTATCTTCACTTCCCTCTCGGTCCCGTTGAAAGTTTTATGCTCTGCCCATCGTGTTCAGGGCATCCTCTGCGTCTCCCCTGGTTGAGGAGACGCAGAGATACTGAGCCAGCTTCTAACAGGAGAGTAGTGTGAATACCATCTGAAGATGTTTGATGATTAATCCCAAAGTGTGAAAAGCAATGTAGGGAGTATTAACTGTACCTAACTAGTGCGGGGAGCGAACGACATTATGGCGAGAGAACGCACTAGAGTTTGGTGTTAGCCCGAGGGAACATGAGGTGAAGTTTGGCAGTCTCAATAATACGAGAGTTCTCCATTACACGTCACCACATACGGATATACCGTACACAAGGCTATTGTGGACGTGTGGAGGACACAGACATGACATGAATCAGATCTCTATGGTGCGTACACTGTTTAGCTCGTGACACTCTTCCACAAGCAAAATAGCGAACTGGTATTGATAATTGTAAAGTAATTGAGAACACGAGGAAAAACAAAAGTAACAAAGGGTAAAAGAAGTGTGGTGCCTGAGAGATTATGTCTACGCAGATCAAAAATACACCAAAATACTTCACCATGGTGGTACCTAGTGAATACATTCCCTAGCCCGCTGGCAAAAAAAAATTTCCCAAATAGTCGAATTTTCCCAGCCGGTTGGAATTATTCACTAGAATCCTTGAGAAATATTTTTCAAAAAGTTTACTTTGCATGAGCAATACCCACTGGGTAAATTTTTACCAGCTGTCAATCTGCTTCACTGAGCGAAAGTTCACCACAACAACACAGTATCAAAGTATGCATTTTGTGCATGCATCGTAAAATGGCACCTCATAGTGGTGAAAGTAGTTCCTGGATTTTGCTTCAGAGCGCTCGATGTATGCGAGGTAAGAAAATTTCGTATTATAGGTACGCTGACCTGGAAAAGGATGGATCGTACGAGAAATAAGAATAGCACTTTGCCAGTAAATAAAGGACTACGCATAAGGAAGGTAGCGAAAGTGGTAGTGAAATGAGTGATCGGACAGGACAATGGGCGGAGATGGGTTTCTAAGTAAATGGGTCGCAAGGACAAGCACAGTGTGAGTGAGTGAAAGAAAAATGTGCGAAAGTGAAAGAGGTCAGGCAGGGACAAGCCAAAGGGAATCATCACACTGTACGGCCGATTCTCGAAACGCAAAAATAAGTTTCATTCTCTATTCAACTTCTATAAACAGGCCCCTTCCAGTTTCTGCCCGATTTCACAAATACGAGAACTGTAGCCTTTTGATGCTGTAATGTACTAAAGATGTTCCCAAGGAAAAAGCAATTTATCGCGTTCGAAAGCTCTTCCCGAGCCCCACTTATTTCAAATTAACATGCTAACATTAAGGCATATTGTGAGAAAATAAACTTATTTATTGAGCTTATACCAATGCAAACCATGATGAAGCACAGAAATGAAGTGATCACGCCGTAAAGCATGCAGATATTGAAGAGACAGATCAAGATAACGCTTTTCCAATTTTCTTATTGCAGAAAGAAACGGTCTGAAAATGCATTAGATAAATGGTTAAATAACAATGTAGGAACAATAATATAAATTCGATACCTGCATTCCTTGACCCCCAAACTATCTCTTATCGGATTAGAACAGAGGACGATTCTTCTTGGAGAGGGAACGGAAACCACAAGCGAATCAACTAACACGAGCTGTAACTTGCCGAATTTATAGTCCTGTTCGAACTCTTATTCCTAGTTTGCTAGTGATTTAGTTCGTCGGCTGTTCGATTTTCACCGTTGTAAGCAGGAATGTTTTCAAAAATATAAATTTATAAGTTATATATTACCGTCTAGTACCTTCGCCTTGTGATGTTACTCTGAAGAGACCTCAAGTTAACTTACTTGATTAGCACGAAATACAGAAAGGCAGATCGTGCCATCTTGTGCGAGAGTAGCAATAATATGTACCTTTATCGCTCTATGAAGATGCACATCGACGCATAGGTCTAAAAGAGAAGACATTGTCTTTAATTTTTTATGTTTAGGAAATCATGTAGTTTGGCCCTAATTTTGGATATGGTATCTTGTATAAAAACCATTTCAGATATTTTAACCAACGTACTTTTAGTTTTTAGTAAAAAAATATATTTGAAAGAGTTATGAGTCGTAATCGTAGGGATTCTAAGTGAGTAGTTACTACTGTAAAAACTTGTATTTTCATGGTTCTGAATGCTAGCTTTTATTTTCAAAGTTATTTTACCATATAAACAGTGCATGGCTGTATGTCGAATATGTCTGTTGTCTTGAGTATGTTGTGGGGTACACACGAGCTTACCAATGACCGACGCTTTGTGTATCTTGTTGAGATGACACATATATTTTCCTTTCTTTGTCATGACATATAGAGAGCCGTCTTTAGTGCCCATGAGCAGCACTTCCGTTACAGCTGAATTGCTATCTGCACATAGTTCGCTTTCTGCTTTGTGCAACGCAATGCAAGATATATACGATCAGTCACATCGCTACGAGGGGGGAGCGTTGAAGGATTACAAGGAAGACAGATGGGGATAATTCGAAAAATGTTAGAGTTCCGCAAAATTTTCCTGCTCTTCCGAAGAGTAATTGTACAACTTTACGTACTGTTTATTTTCATCTCATCGAAGGAGCACGGCTGGATGTTTCCATTGAAGCGAATGACAAGCGGCTTGATCAGATCTCGCTGAAGGATAAAAGGAACGTGTACTTTACTTTTTCTACTGTGTACTCGTTCTCCGTTCATGAACTAATACAAACGAATCAATTAAAAATTGTCCTCTTCCGCTTTCCGACACCCTCTACCTCCTTACAGTGTCCCCTGTATGATGTAAATGATACAGGGGACACTGTAAGGAGGTAGAGGAAGGATTATGATAAAACATAAAATTTTTCTCTGTGGATAATAAAAATTTCCATTGAAAGTAAAAAAAATCACGTTAATTATATTAATTTTATTAGTATTTTCATTATGTTAGTCTCTTTAGCAATATCCTTCTCTTTCCCTTTGTGCCAAATCTAACATACTAGGTATGTTTCAGTAAAACCTTTTCTAGCGAGACATTTCCTTTCCTTGTGCGCTTATCAAGCGCACTCTTCACTTCTGCCACTGAAAAATTATAAATAATAGTATGCCATTTGCTTAGAAAACATTACTAAAAGTCGCAAAATATATAGAGAAATAAAAAAAATATTTCGCCAATCTATCTTATCATTGGAGGAAAACGAACGTTGAGAGAGCTGCACATTTCTTTGCGCTAACCACCGTAAATCTTGCTGGAGCCGGCTTTTAGCCTAAGCTGAATTTTACCAAGAGAGTTTCACTGTATTTAGCTGAGTGCGCTGCAAAAAATTTTCAACGTTCCTTTTCCTCCAATAATACATTAGGCTTAGCTTACCGCCTGGGAGTGTGTCCATAGCTTGAGATGGCTCAGGGGTACGGAACTGGCACCAGAAAGATTGCAGCGTACCGTCTTCAAAATGTGCAACTTCCCGTGTGAATTATTCAAAAAGATCATGACGCAACAATAATAATCAAAGGTCTCTCATATATTGCTGAATGGTTGATAGATCGCTTTTACAACAATAATATAATATTGTATTCTTATTAAACTCAGGTACTTCGGCGAGGGATGCGACTGATTACAGATTGAAATCAATGAAAGTCAGTGAGTAGTTGCAACAAATTTCGGAGGAGCGTATCAGCAAATCTTGTTGCGAAATAAACGTATACCAGCTCCCTACCCTGGCAGAGAGCGTCGACGTACGTGCTAGTCGACTGGGCAGCACTATTGAGTCGGATCTACAATTATTGGTTATAAAAAAACCCTGAAGAAAGAACCGAAGCCTGAGTGAGCTCACTCTTATAGTGGGCAAGCTAAGTTTTAATATCATATACACAAATCTTAGCTCACCATGCAAGGAGAGTCGTACCTGGATAACGGGAGAAGTTAGGGAGATCCGATGAAGGGGAAATACTGCAACGCCGTTTAAGGTCGGAGGACACACCACGTACACTCTCAAAGAGGAAATATTATCGAGCAAAGTTTAGAAGATGATAGCGAAGTAGCTGATAAGTAGATTTCAACAAATGAAACGTTTGAATTTTAAAAATATTCTTTGACAACCATCCTTCAATATCCTGCTTGTATGATATTACTAAATATATGCATGAAATTCAAAAAAAAGGAAAAGGTGTACCCGATGAATTTGCTATCGAAGTTGACAGCGAAACGAAACATCCAAATTTCTTTTGCCTGAAGCATAATAGTAACTGTTTTCCATTTAAATATTTAACATAGCCACCAGACTGAGATTATGAATCTCCTCTGCCCTTACACTGAGCGAAACTACCCCAGCTTTACGCCTTATGGGGCAAATTTTACACCGCCTTGCTGGGGTAAATTTGAAATTAACCCAGATGGCTGGTGTAATTTCAAATTTACCCCGGCCAGTCGGTGTACAATTTACCCCATAAGGCGTAAAGCTGGGGTAATTTCGCTCAGTGTAGGCAAGCCAGAGGATGTATTCGCTTTAGCCTGTTTCGTCTTTCGCCTTCTCTCCTATTTCTATCACAGATAACCCTCTAGGAAGACTTTTTAGCCCTACCATAAATTAAACTATCATAAATAAAAGACAATCAAAATCTTTAACAAATTAGCAAATTAGAATACATTTTCTCCGACACATCTTGAGGAGTCCGTTGCAATAGAAGCCACCTAGAAATTGAATATATAAGAAAGTTTATTATTAGCTTGAGTACATACAATTGTAGGATTTTCACGTGTCGCTTAGGGCGATAAGTGTTAATATGATTTGACGGTAAAAGTTGAAGTGTCAACAACCTACAGGGTCCCACTGACCAGTTCATTGATTTGAAGAGATAATTAATTAACGAACAGTTAATTGATCGAATTGATGACCCTACGCTCCCTAATCGGTGCCTAAATATCCCACGGTCTGCACATAAATATTCCCTGACTCACAGGATGCTCCTCGTAAATATTTGATTCGAATAAGTGCGAACTTGCATCCCTGTGACCAGGGTAGCAATTGAGTAATCCTCAAAAATAGTCATTTTACCCTACCTTATTCAGCTCTGTGAGTGGGAAGAAAACAATACCTTCCCACACTTCGTACCCACAAACGTGATCGTATCATGACCTGGAATGTCTGTTCGGGCTGGAAAACAGAGATCTAGCGACAAAGAGAAAGGTTTTCGTCATGAGCTACTGTTCAAATATTTCTGCGTGAATATATCAACAACATTATTTCAATAACTTACATGGGTAAACTTGTAGCACCTCAGCATGTAAGACTGTGATCTCGAAGAGTATTTTGTTAGCGAAAGTGATTTCCACGTCTATAGCTAAATTTAAAAAAAAACATTCATTCGGGGATATTTGAATGTTTTAGAGAACAACAAATATGTTGTTTATATTTCTTGTTCTCATAGAATAAAATCCATACTTACATCTACTACTTTCACGCACATACGACAGGACACCGCAATGGTCGGAAAACACAGAAACATATGACTTGATATTTCCGATACCACCACAAGAAATTGAACTCAATTCTCGCCAAATGAGGTGAACCATTATCGATAGAAAAAGTTCCGTGAGTATGTTCATTCCTCCGTTGTATGCATTCATAACACTTTACTCTATCGATGGAAATAGGAAAGTAAGCAAAGGACGGAACTTTATATTTCAATATTTGAAATCATTGTTAGGAGGAATGTGTCAAAAGAGAAGAAGAAGACTTCGTTTAAATCTGTCATTTAGATAAGTGAATATCAGATTTAAAAATTATTGTAGTTCTACTCACATGACATGTCGATAGAACTACATAACGCTTTGAAAATTGCGAAGATGGCTGTTTTCGATAAAGCTCCTAAGATAATCAGTTAAAGGAAAGGTTACAGGAAAGTTCAAGGAAAGAAAAAAAAAAGTTCAAGTTGTCTGACTCTCCTCATTTTTCAATGCCCCTAGTCACTCTCTCGGTCTCATAATGCGTATGACCCGTTGAACTGTTGCCAGATAATTGTAGGAATTTGAATTGCCGCCTTCATTTGTAAAGTTCCGTTCGCTACGGGCTGTAATTTTGATAGAGCTGTATCTTGTTTTTTTTATTGCATCAGTTGTCTTTAGAGGAGTGTAACGTTATTGTATTTCGTGGCTGGTGCTTTGTTGTAAGAGGTCGAGCGTAGCCTAGAGTAGTATTGTCAGTGGTTGTGAAGCGGTTCGTGGCGGAACTGTGTTAATTATCGCGAATAATTGACTTTATTTGTGTCTCGCTTCGGGAACACATTATATAGGCAAACGGGGAACGTCGAAGTATTGCAGACAATATAGACGTACTGAGGGATAGCGAAGGGTCTGCAAAGATAGACATTTCTCCCCGGAAGAGTATTTTATTATCCTCTTATATTGTACTGTATTTCGCAAAAAGAGGTTCGAAATTCATTTGCTCTGGTAGTCACAATCAATAGTCGTATCTGATAGCGTAAATAAATAGTAATACGAATACGAAATCTCTTGCTATGATAGTTTAACTTTAGCCCAGCCTACTTTAAATATTCAGAAGTCTCCTCGATTCGAAGTATTCTTAGAGGCATCAGCATGTCCCAAATACTAAAAGAAAAACGGATATTATCAATACAATTATATAATTCGCCAAGCGCCTTTCCTTGGAGATGACCAAAGAACACTCAAATAGGCATGTTACAAATTTGCAAAAGCTCTCTGTGGAAGGGTACGGGTTCGAACCACCTAACGGGGTTCGAACCCGTACCCTTCCACACTGCATTTAGCCAGCTTCCCAATTCAGCTAAACAGACACGACTTCGCATGGTGCGAGGGTTATGCATGAGTGCAATTGACGCCGCGCGGCCTATTCGCGCCTGTTTTTACGCACTGATAGCAAAGGCTTATCATTGAGATGTATATGTATTGGAATGACAAACATAGAGGAAATCGCTCAGGGAGGCGTTTTATATGGAGGCGAGGGGTAGGGTAGAGATATGGTAGAGTTTTTGAAGAACGTCGAGGGATACTTTTTAATTGCAGGACGTAAAGTTATTGCTCCGCCGCAACTACGAAACCAAGTTGAGTTTTTCTTCCCATCTTTTAGCTAGCCTTTAATAGCCCTTCTTCTAGACCCCTTCTTCCCCCCGGCGGAATGCTGTGAACATACACGCACCCCTGTTGCACTGGAATTTTCTTGAATTTTCCCTTTCTTACAGTTTAGCATTAATGTGTGGTCTAGAAGAAGGGCTATTAAAGGCTAGCTAAAAGGATGGGAAGAAAAACTTTTTTGATGGAGTGTAACGTTTTGGCTACGCTAAAGAGTAGGTGAGAGAGTTGAGAAGTTTGCATTATAGAGAAGTCCTTTTGGTAATGCTAAACTGTAAGAAAGGGAAAATTCAAGAAAATTCCAGTGCAACAGGGGTGCGTGTATGTTCACAGCATTCCGCCGGGGGGAAGAATGTGTCTAGCGAATTGTCCACTATTTTTGAATTTCCTCAAGAGTGGCTAAACCAATCTCAACCAAAATTTCAGATCTTATGGAATTCACAGTAACGAACTTAAGTTTTTAATTTCATAATTTTTGGTTCACTTACTATAGGATCAAATCCAATGTGCGGAATATTCGCTATTAATAAAGAACGCTTGAAATGCTGTGTGATGGGTTCGGTAGTGCAAAGCAGTAGAATGGAAATAAAGAAAACTACAACCTTTGGTGTGCATGAAGGAGCAATGAAACGTTAGACTCCTTCTTCATCTACGATAAATTATTTCGTGGATGAAGAATATTGGATGGTGCTAAGGTATGGATAAAAACTTCTATAAAATAACGAAAAGATCCAGATGAAACTCAATCATAAAGTCTTTAAAATATGCACATATGCACACAGCTAACCGAGAATTTTGGGAAACGCCAGTCGGCGAAGCGGCGCGTAGCCCGGCTGGCGTGGGGGTGCCCGGAGGGATATTTTTTTGTTTCTTATTAAGGGGATTTTTCCAAAAATGATTCCCACTCTTGCCTCTCACATTCAATTGACCGCTCGCTAATTGTGTGCTCAGTATCGAGTGAGGGGGCTCAAAATCCTCAATTATTTGCCATGAT
This sequence comes from Micoletzkya japonica, assembly GCA_900490955.1. Lineage (NCBI taxonomy): Eukaryota > Metazoa > Nematoda > Chromadorea > Rhabditida > Diplogasteridae > Micoletzkya > Micoletzkya japonica. The sequence goes on along the minus strand of LS900950.1, from coordinate 6,195 downwards.
TCTTCTTCGTTGGCATTCAATGAGAGGCGGGAAAAGATGAAAGGGACCCGACCGCTTTTCCTGGAATGACAGAAAAGAATAACAGAGAGATCAAGGAAAAGGCGACCGGTTTTTGTCGAATGATAGCTAAGAATCGGCTTCCTCTATGTACCAATCCCACACCTCAGCGCGAAGTGTCGGTCGGTTTAGCTCAGTTGGTAAGCCGATAGTCTGTGAGTCTGGAGGCTTCGAGTTCGAACCCCGCTAGGTGCGTGAGCTTTTGCAAATTCGGAAATCGCCTATTTGAGTATATTTTAATGAGGTGCACACGCGGAGATTTAGCGAATTATAGCGAGATTTAGGAATATATTATATATAATAGTATTGGTAATACTGACAAACTCAAGCGAGTCATTTATAGGCAGACGATGAATTGCGCTCGATGTAGAGCGCGTCGATATGGCAGGTGCTTAAATACTTTTGTTTTTAAAGAACTATATTCAACATTTTTTAAATAAAAAAATTCAAATAAAAATAAGAATAATAAAAAAAACTCCGCCGAACTGTAAGCTAATCAAGATAAGCTAATTTGCAGATTGAGAGCGAAGGGATAGAAAACTATTCGATTCGATGAGGTTCACGCAGGAATTAAAACTCGGCGGATTCCTCCTTTAACATGAAAGATATCATTTCCTCTTTATAATAAGTAACTGCATCTAGCAAAATGTCACAAGAAGCGAAAAATTAAATGATCATTATGATTAGAGGATACGAATCGTGCACTTTTGATGCTTATTTGATTAGAGTTAGTATAATTATCACACATAAGTAAAGGTGAAAAACAAAAAGAATGTTTCCAATAATGTCAAAAGGTAAGAGATCTAAAGCCACCTAGTGTAGGTGTATAGCTGTTTCGCCTCCTTTCGTCAGACAGCTATACACCCCAAGAGGCGGAGGCTCCTCAGTGGCGAACTCTTGGGAGTAATGTCTAATACATAATGGGCTAGATCTTCTAATTATGACTAAGAAAGAATAATATATGGATGACGAAAAAGTTCCGTCCGTCGTCTCATTCCTACTTATGACGAGAGAGCGGAGCGGTTTGAAGAAAGTGCAGACAAAGTATAGTCTGGAAAATCGGAACGTATAATTCGTGATTCCGCCGCTACTGTGTTTTGCGATTTTTTCACGCTTTGAAATGATACCATTCCGATCCAAGAAAAGATATCAGGGAAATGGATAGCTTTTTGAGATCAGTATTCCCTAGAGCTTAGCATAGCACACATCATAATTTGGTACGATCAGTTTGAAAGGTACCGGAATCGGTGCTACTACCGGAACGATTATATCTTCCATTTTTCTCTACTATAGGAATGAGTTTACTGACGGAACTTTTACGTCAATAATATGTTTCACGCATCATTCATAACCGCGACGCTTCTGGTCACCAAAACAACGAAACATACCGTCGAGAAGTACACGATTCGTGTCCTCTAATTATGACTAAGAAAGTATAATACATGCAGAATCTATAAAAAAGAAAGAAGTTCACCTAGCGTAAGAGTTTCCTCTCCTTCGGTTGCTTCTCCATCCATCTGAAAGCACTAATTTCAGCTTTATTACTTCTTCTATATACTGGAGTTCTAAGGACCCCTCTGACCATCTTATTTATTGCAAGAGACAACCAATTAGCAAGCAGTTATAGGGAACCTAAAGTGTCGCAGATCTCCATGCCATACACCTCGTATAGGCTAGTATAATAGAATAAACCGGTCCCTCCGCTACTTTCATTCCAAAATGAGTCTAATTATCTCACTTTTTACTTTTTACTAGCAAATCACTGCAAATTTTGTCGGCTTGTCTCTGTGTGTGTTTGTCTGTCTGTATTTAGAAACTATTTAAGGTATAGAAATTAAGAGAAATGTCATTATTTGCCATGAATTAGTGGAATCTACCTAAGGAGAGGTATGACCGTTTCGCCTCCTACCGCCAGACGGTCATGCCATCACTCGGGGCGGAGGCTCCTAAGTGGAGACCCCGAGTGAGGCTAAGGCATAGATGAAAATATAGGGAAAGTTTTACCTAGCCTAATAATAACTAATCCCAATTCCACTACCTAGTCCCCACCAAGAAATCGGTACCTGACATCCTCCATCGAATATAATCGAAAAAGTAGAATAGAAGAAAATTGAAGAATATAGGTGTAGATAGAGAGAGAGAGAGTTGGCGAGAGAAGAGAGATGATAGTGCGAA
>LS893235.1:95574-105678 GCA_900490955.1 Micoletzkya japonica | reverse complement strand
AACCGTCAGCAAAGGCGCACCCCCCTCCCCTCAAAGGGGGCGAGGGTGCCCGAAATGTCATGTTTTGGCTGTCACCAGGCTAACTGCCAGTGGCGGTGGCCGAGGGTGCCCGAAATGTAGGGTGCCCAAACGGTACCCTGTCGGGTGCCCAAACTGTACCCTCGCGCGGGGTCAAGGTGCCCAAACTGTAGGGACCCCCCTCACTATATTATTGATAGCCATAAACTAGAGAGAGTCCAATCAATTTTCACTCGTGTAGTTTTTTATCGTTGTCACCCCTCCCCTTCCTATCCTCAAACTCTTCCCCCCTATTCACAACGCTTAACTTGTCTTGTCCTGCAGAGGTTATCGGAGAGGAGAGTCATCAGCGATTTAGTTCTTGCGCACCAAATTATGCATGGCGAGTCATCTCTCGTCAGAGCTCATTTCTTTCTTTCCGTCCGTCCCGTTCTCGTTCCACACACTTCTCGATTCACAAGGAATTCACAAAACTCAATGTCCGTTATCACTCCTTTTCTGTCCGTGTTAGTCGCTGGTATGGCCAACTCCCTCAATCCATTCTCGCATCCCCTTCCACTCGTACCTTTAAACATCGTCTTCAATTTCACCCCATTGTCCGTGAACTCGCCGTTTCCTTCGATCCGTGCTAATCCCCACCATTTCACCCCGTCGTCATCTTCGAGAGCCCGCGAGTCAACCCCCGACGTTCCTCACTCACTCACTGCCAAGCACCCCCTCCTCTGCTCATCCGCGTAGGTCGTCAAAACGTACGGACGTAGAGTTTTATTCAATAACCCCCCTCCGAGATTAAATCCGACAACTGGTGTCCTGGCTGCCATTTCAGCCATAGTCGTCGTTCTGCTGCACCTGTCGGGCAGCAGAACGACGACTATGGCCGGGAACCCAAGGGTTGGGATCTCGGGCCAGGATGGCAGGTATCTTGGCAGGGCATGTGCTTACCTTTTTTTTCTAAAAGCCTTGCCACTACACTAGCCGAGCTATTGGTAGGGGAGGTGCGGAACTTGCCTAGGTCTTTGAGGTCACGGGTGGCCCGCGGGATTCGGCCTACCGTGTTCGGGTTACGGTAGGTGGTATCCAGGATACCAGGAATTGTGTTTTCTTTTGCTCTTTTGACAGGAAATCGTCGTTTCATTGTAATTTCAAGATCAGAGGTTCTAATAACGGAAAATATTCCCAATAAGAAGGAATTGTCGTTATTTGCTCAATAAAGACAGGATTCATGTATTCAATGCGGTGAACAGGGAAATGTGTGTTTTATTATTTTTATTAGTCCTAGTTGCCAGAGTAACACAAAATGACAATTGACGAATCAATCACAGGGGGTGAGGGGAGAGGGGAGAATTCCGTCCGGTAAACAGTTTTTATCATGATTATTATTAGTCTTAGCTCCTAGAATAAAACAAAACGACAATAGATGGATCAAAGGGGGGAATTACGTCAGGTAAGCAGGGGGGAGACGTCCTTTAAAGGGCCCTCTGAATGAAATCCTTGTAGACGTCTTCCGTCGCATAAAAGATAAGCGTGTTGAGATACGCCCTCATGGCTCGGACGACCTCTGAAATACCGTAATTAGCGCCTGGAGGGGTCGAGGGGGACAAGCATACTGTAGTGTACGCTTCTTAAATTGCTCACCTCCAGTCTTCTTCTCCAGTCCACTAACAATTCCAGTCTTCAGGGTCAGCATCGAGAACGGCCGCGCTGAACGTCAGCGACAGGCCGTGCTCCGTCGCCCACTTCTCCAACTGCTGCTCCGTCAACAGATCTCCGTCCTTCTTGCCAATCAGCGAGCATTCGATCAGATTTTCTTGCAGTTCTGCAATAAAAGAGTTGTTTCTTGGCACGGCTAAAACCCATAATAAAGAGCATTGGCAAAGAAAGAGCTTATAACTAACTATGTCCAGGTCGTGGATGTCCCAGCAGCTTCCCCTTGATTATACACTCGGCGTAGTTTATAGCTAACGTATCCATTCGAGCACACGAAATGATTAGGCACGTCCCCGCCGAGTCCAGGGCGTGCTTGACAAGGGCAGCGTCGGCCTGTATTAAGGCATTCTAACACGCCACGACCACAATTCTACAGTTATCTTCCCCACAGAGGACCACACAAGCTTACCTCTTGTCCGAGGATGAACATCCCGGCCTCGGCATACTTGTCCAGTGTGTGTGCGGTAGTGCATCCGCTGTTCTTGTTCTTCAGGTAATTCTTCAGTCGAGAGTACTCTGGTAATTTCCACCAGTCTATTCCCAGATGGTTTACCAATCTGTTTTTTTGCCTGGGCGCGATCTGATTATCATCTGTAATCAGACTGGTGTCCATCTGGGAACAGACCGGTATGATCTGTAATCAGACTGGTTTACATATGGTCTGGAACCAGATCGGTGATTCGTTCATCTCGCCCCCCCCCTTCCCGCCATATCTGTACTTATAGCAGTAAAAGGGATATTTATTTTATCCCAACAAGAACAAATAAATTGGCCGATTCAAAGCAAATTAAGTAAGGATGAGCAAATAACACTGGGATAAACAAAACCGATTCAAATAATAAGCACATTAAGCAAGGGCTAACAAATGAAACAGAGATTAATCTGTATGAGAATGGAAGAACGTTGAGAAATCGGTCATCGGGTTATCGTACGCGTTTGTAGATGAGTGAGCGAAGAAATTGCTGAAAGTAAAAAATTGATGGGAAGACGATTATTTGTGAAGGGGTAATATTATGATTAGTTATAAAGATCACACCCTCTAGCACCTCTGAGAGATGAATGTACCTGTTTTCTGCAGAGCTCGGTTCATCCGTTTGACGCTCTTTAGAATTGAGCTCAGTGAGTGTAATTCTAAGAGCACTTTCTTCATACAGATTTTTGTTGTCGTAAAATCATTACGATTTAGCTGTATTGTAATGCATACATTGTTTACCTACCGTTAAATTTGCGCCCAAATTTCAAACTTTCCCCACTTTCCTCCACTTTTGGCATAAGTCGGCTCAAAATGATCCTACAGAGTTCTAGTTGGCCGCATTCGAATCCTCACAATGAGATCTATCTCTGTGTCAAGTTTGACCGAAAACGGATCACGTGGAAGGATTCTATGGAGCGAAAAAAAAGAGCGGAAAGGGTATACAGACCTATGCAACATTTGGGAGACAGAGGTAGAAATGGGCTCGTTTTTGACCTTCAAAGTTATCCGATCTTTATCAAATTTGTCACATAGATAGATCTTGCCATGAGGAATCGAATGGAACCAACTAGAAATCTCTACGACCAATTTTAACCGAGTTATGTCAAAAGTGGGGAAAGTTTCAAACTTGGGCGCACATTTACTAGCTTGACTGTAGTCTGGTCGACGACACTGGTTGTCTCAGTTGTAGCATAACTTGTAGACTGTATGGGTTGTTCACTGCAAAAGACATTAAGTTGTAGGTCGGTTGGACGTTTAGTTTCGTTTAAGGTTGTTCGTTTAAGAATTAGATATGGAAGAAAATGTAAAAAAAACACATAGCTCACACTATCTTCTCGGTATCTTCGACAGCCCTTTCGAAAACCTTCCGTTCCCTTCTGAACGAAGCAATTATTATCCGCTGCTTTGTAGTAAACTTGTATGAAAAGGAGGGCAGCTATCAAATTCGCGGGTGCTGTTGTTTAGTTAACAGGCTTGTATAGATCCTAAATTACTGATAAAGTTTCAAAAATCTCCGCCTACTTTGTTTGTTTATTATCGAGGGACCTCCTCCTCACACCGGTCTTGACATTCTGCTTCTACTCTCCGTTGAGGTGTTCCCTTCAAGCAAAAGCCTAGTAACACTATGCCCATTACCTAATACTTACATCGTGATTTAATTTAATTTAATTTATCGACGCATTTGCGTAATGGGTGAGTCGGGGCACTACTCAATAACTAGCCCGAAATGAAAAAATAGCTATCTAATAATGCCAGTGCGGTCCACGCAATACATAAAAACGAGTGAACACAGAGTACTGAACGAGTATGCACCAGTATGACTTGTCCAACGAATCCATCGGCTTTGGCCGCTGTGATTATCTCTTCGGGAGTCTTCTGGATTCCGTCCTTAATTCAAAATTTTTTTTTAAAAAATGGACCGTCTCTGGCTGGACCAACGTTAGATCTCGAGGGCAGTCGTTGACAGCCTTCTTCACAACATTGCTCGCTTCAGTGAAAGAAGCTTGATCAGCTCCGCACGCCAAAATACAGGACTCTACAATGAGTGTGCATTGAGAGAAGTCTATCGCATTAGTCAAAAAGACTAACTCCGAAGCATGGCAATGAATGCCCTGGGAAAGGTGAGATAGAAGCCCGTAGAGGGAGTGTACAAACGAAGGAGAGATTCGGGGACAGTCTAAAACAAGATCTCGTTAAGGCCTTTGGCAATCATTAACCAACCGCTCTTGTCAGAGCTCTAACGAGAGCTTTGAATTGCTTAGTGGTATCGCCACCAGTGGGAACGACGTCTTCAGCAGCTTTCGAGAAATTCACTTGCTTGGTTGGACAACCGGGCATGGGACACGTAAGGTCATCTCTATTGATAAGTCTCCCAGGATCCACAGAGAACGACCGAGCACCCTGCATGCACTAATTTACTACGTCATTAGTATTAATTTGTATCACGTATATAAGTTATACCGTGGAATTTGATGCAGCAGTAGCAGCAATCAAAGATTGCATTTGCTTCTCCCTTCTCTCGAGAATCGACATATTTCGATTGAACTAAGAGAGAGAACTATGAAGGAAGCATTGCCTGTCTAACCAATGTAGCAAGGCCTGCTGTACAGTATCTCATGTTGCGCTGTTGTTCAAGAGGGTCATCGGGTACTGAAGTCTTCGTGAAACACCCGTCTACATTAGCGAATACAAATTCGTCCCTCTCAAATTGCTCGTCGGGTATTACCTGAAGCAAAAAAGCTCTCTACGTACAGGAATGTCAAGGACCTTCGCATACTGCTCTATCTCCGTAGAACCCGAAGCCTTCGTTAGAGCTGTAGACCAGAGGTCAATAGGGTTTATAGAAGAGGCTACTTTTTGCACTCTAATTTTCGGCATCCTTAAAATCAATTCGCCATATAACATCAGATTAACGAAAAAAGACCATAGAATATTTATGCCATGAGCGAGGGATCAATTGAAATGTAAAAAAACACTCTACCTATCACTCATAAGTGTTCCTGAAGTACAAAGCAGACAATAATATGTACGAACTATCCTTACTGTGAGTATGTGCACAACGACAGAGTATCTGGTCTGGCAAATAAACTTGACGCGAGGAGAAGATTTGATAAGAACAAAGGTTTGATCGGACAACACTTTGATACTATCGATCAGCATTTGATCGTAAGGCTTGGTAGTCAGCCTGTTCTCAATTTCATCCCATACAGATGACACATGCACCTTATCTACAGATACAGTAATAGATGATGCTCCTTCAATTTCCCTGATGATACCCCATGTACCGTCTACTAGTTTAACATAATCTCCTAGGCTAAAATGCCTACCATCAACTACCACTGTCCCAAAAGCACAAGTAGAGTTAGATACAGGCCTCAACAAACTCAAAGAGGGCGACAAGACGACTTCCTTAGTAGGGCGAAATCTAGTGAAAAAAGTGGCTGCTTTCTCCCTAATAGCACCCGTCACCGGCCCGATGTCCAGTTTGCGTTCAACATACGACCGTACGATGTGTCTTAATAATGTAATGACGCATAGGAGAATCTATTAAAGCTACCTCATACTCTGTGCTTCTTCATATCCTCGAGTTGCTGCGCGAGATCTCCCAATGCTGATGATTCTGAATGTGGGAGTCAAGAAGCGCACACAACTTGCACGCACCTATTGACACTCTCAAACGGCGCCATCGAATTATCGGAGGGCATGCCCCATTCCGAAATGGTGCGAGGCAAATCCATCAACGCCACCTACAAGCACATACGTTTGCCAGTTCTCCCAAGTCCCAGGCTAAGCCTATCCACATAGTTCCTGATTGTAGAGCCCCCACACCACACACTCTTAGTCTTGAACATGCCTTAAAAAGAGATACACATTCGAAGACCCGTCTGAATTGCCTTCAATAACGGTCTTAATTACGCCCAGATCCAAAACGTGCAATGCATCCACTGTGATGGACGAAAACGGCAAGATCTTAAAATATGATATGCTCACGCCATGCATTGCAAACGTCCTTACATTGTGCATGAAGGACAGCCCCTTAAAGCCTGCGCTACTGTTCGAAGCATCGGAAATGTTCTCGGCCACCTTTCTGGCTGCAAGTCAGCATTCAGTTGTAAGAAACATTAGATTGCAGAGAAACCATTCCTACTATTGAACACCTAATACATAATAAATACTTACTGGCAGGCAAGTCAGTTGAAAGGGGAGGGAACTTCATGGCATTTCCGGCCCGTACACCCGGGTGCCGACAGATGGAACACCCGTTGTACCCTGCGCATCCAGCGAAAAGATACATATCTCGAACACACTCTGCGTCAAGACAGCCATTCCTTATGTAGAAAGTGCATGTCCACATTCCTACGGAAATCTGTAGATCTTCGATTTCTTGCTTCACAACGGTGAGCAAATTTCTCCAGATTTCCGGAAGAGGCTTCTTGACGCCTCCTCCAACTAGCATGGCCAGCACAATGCATGAAGGTCGTGATCGGATACTCGCGGGTAGGTCACCAATGGAAAACATCACAGGGACAGCGAATCCCCTGTTACGGAAATTATCAGACAGAGGAAAACCAGCCTTACTTCCCATTCGACGCATAAGGATATGCGTCTAAGGATAGCGACAATGCTATCTTTATCTTCTTCTGGGAGAAGTCCAAAGGCGTTTCCATATTACGACGGAAGTGGTTGAAGCTGTGGAAATCACTTCCATCTATGTTCCCGTTATGCAGTTTGTCGTGCAGCTTCACAACCTCTTCCAGATGACCGCCGATAATTTCCTAAGATACACAAAAACTTACTTAGTAGCATTGCTTTCAAAGAACCTTGAACTGAATACTGACGGAATACTTGACAATATGAATCTGTCGACTTCTTTTAGAGGAGAGAGGATGACTGTAAATGCAGAAGTCAAAGGAAACCTATCGGAATAGGATAGCACCTAGCTTTACAGCATTCCGTCGTCTTGGTCGGGAGTTTGAGCCCGCAAAAGGCACATAGTTGCCATCCGACAGCTTCCAAGTAGTACAAAATCCTTTTGATGAGTAATCAACCGCGTTCAAATAGTTGTTTGTTCTCCACACTACATAAGCAGAGAAACTTCGATTCTAAATAAAACACTACATTTTTTCACGAGAAGGATCAACCTGGGCTCGTATCTTGTAATGATAAGACAGCTGAAAGCAGATCGTCGAGGTTCACATCTTCCAGGCTATTAGAAGACCGTAGGGTTTCTTCTAGCTCATCCATTAACTGCAAAATGCGACATTACTTACTTGTTGTTTGAATGTTACGTTCTGTTATTGTTGTTGTTTGAATGTTGTTTGGAATTGTAGATTGCGTTTTTGATTAGTGCTGTTTAATACGTGTAGTTAATGTTCGAATGTTAAGTATTTGTTCAATGTCTAGTATTTGTTCAAATATTACTAAAATATTAGCATTATAACTAATTGGAGCAAAATTAAAGCGGGAAGTTCCGCGTATAACAATAAGCAGAGTAAAATCACTGCCAATCACCTCGTCCGCGAACTTGCCGCGGACGAGTACAGATGAACACAAATTTATCTTAGAAGGAAACAGCAATGAATGACATGGCTATTACCACAGCATTCCGCAGCATCAAAACTCTAAGAAGAGGATAGCGTTCGGTTACCTTATACTTGACTGCGAATGAGTTGTCAAATATACGGTAACCGAACTAACTTTAGATAACTTCGCAGTATTTTTTACATTTTTTTATATTATATATATTATACATCGATTTTTTATTTAGAAAAATAAAGCCCATTCACATTTTTGCAACCTGTAATGAGTGGGTTGCAGCTCATTACAGAATGAATGGGTTGCAAACGGGCAAATAATCAGCTTTTTCAACAATAAAAGGGTTATGGTAGCATTGGGCTACCTTATGAATATCTTGCACGGAACATGTTGTGGCTAATACATTTCACATGTATGAGATCGGTACAAATTAACTGCCGTAACACGCCGTGCTGCCAGTAAGCGATTCAAATTCTTCAATTCACAACGGCCCATTCAAACTCTCCCGCCAAAAAGTTCGACCGCGACGTTTGAGTGCTGCGCGCTGCGCGTGTGTGACGCGACCCGGTTTGCCACTAGAACTAACTTGAATACATGCATCTTCTTCCATCCGCTCATATCCCATTGAATCGTCAAACTGACTCGATTCATCCCCTTCCTCTTCGCGTTCACAATCTTCGTCGATAGTCATCATTCCTTCGTCAACGGCCCTCACTACAGTAGGATCCGCTCCCGGTTCTAAATAGCAAATGAATCTCCCTACCCTCAAAAACTTTTTTCCAGCCGTCGGTATTCAATGCATGACAGCAAGTAAAAAGAACCACGGCATTGAATTATTTGAATACTATTAAGCATTATCTTTGAATTCTATGCCGAATTGCAGTCATTTTTAGCAGTCATTTTTTGTGAAGTTATGCAGTGCCTTTGCCCACCTCAGAAACAGAACAGAAGTATTATAATTAAAAAATCACACCTTTCCAATTAGTTCCGTAAAACATAAAACCAGCGAAACAAACAACTCACCTACTCCCCATTCCCTCCAGTCTGCCTCTGTCATGTCCATTCTACTCGACAGGGCAGCACCTTGACCGGCAAAACTGAAAACCTTATTATTAAGGTTGTGCGCATTAGTTTTTAGGAACTCAGTTTTGTTTCTATGGTTAAACGCACCAAAATCATTACCATCTCACCCATTGTTTGCTTAAGTTATATACTACGAACGAAAAAGCGTAAAGTGAGACCTGGAGAAGAAGGCAGCGAAGTTGAGTCCGTGCTCGGATCGAGTCGCTTACGAATCCGCGAGCATCATCGCGAAATTTACATGCCTTAATTTCTCTTATCTTCTGCAAGAACAAAGAAAAGTGGAGACGATAGCTTTAAAAGACGTGCATTTCAAAGATTTCGTCCAGTTTTGCAAACGGGAAGCGGAACTGGTTTTGCAAAGCAAATGGTTGCACAAACAAAGTTGGTGATAGCGCGAAACTGCAATCGGATTTGCGACAAAACTCCTAGACAATTTGCAATGCAAATGCACGACCCTTAAATGCAATAACGAAAATTAAACAAAGATCATGAAAAGAGAACGGCAACTTCCCGCCATTTTCTCATCTGGGAACAGTCTGGTTTTTGAGTTACGGTAGGCGCACCACGGGGCACACCAGGCCCGAACTATCGCAAACTGATGTCTGGAAACAGTCTGGGACATTTCGACCGTATGTAAACAGACTGGAAATATAGTTGGGTTCACTTTTACTGTGTGTCCGTCTGGAAACAGACTGGTGGAAATTACCAGAGTAGATGACGGCCACCGTCCTGTCCTCGGCCTTGATCCGGTCAACGCGTACTCCGCTTCTGGAAAAGCAAAGAATTTGGGGAATAGCGTAACCGTACCTCAAGATGGGTACAATTCCGTCCAAATTGTTGAGTCGCCGGTGCAATTCCTTAGCGGCGTCCTCTTCCACATCCAGGCCCCTCAGCATCCAGTATACGCTCGTCCGAACCTCGTCCACCATCTGAACATCTACTTTTCCCACGGGAAAAATACAAGGCTATAAGCGAAAAGCGCAATACCAACCTTTGCGGCCTTGTCCTTGTCAATCCTTTTCTCCATAATCTCCTTGCCCAATTCCATCGCCCGCTTCTCATTGGTGGCTATCGCTCCCAAGTACTTCTGGGTCCCTACAGTTTGGGCACCTTGACCCCGCGCGAGGGTACAGTTTGGGCACCCGACAGGGTACCGTTTGGGCACCCTACATTTCGGGCACCCTCGGCCACCGCCACTGGCAGTTAGCCTGGTGACAGCCAAAACATGACATTTCGGGCACCCTCGCCCCCTTTGAGGGGAGGGGGGTGCGCCTTTGCTGACGGTT
>LS893235.1:14869-49844 GCA_900490955.1 Micoletzkya japonica | reverse complement strand
CTCCCTCCTCCGCCCGACGCGACCGCGGCGCCTATGAGAGAAGACTAGCTACCGTACCCAGTCCCTTATTCCAGCTACCGTTACTACCCTACTTGAATAAAGGGAAATGTAAATTCTCTAGAGAATCTCTAAAGAAAAGGGAAGACAAACGAGCAAAACTTACCCACTGGCGCCGTCCTCCCCGCTACAGTCCCTCTCCTCTCCGCCGCCCAACACGACCCCGACGCCTAGAAGAGCGTAGTTATTACCGTACCCAGTCCCTTATTTCAACTACCGTAATCCAACTTGAGTCAAAGGGAAATTCTCTAAAGAAAAGGGAAGCAAAGGGGCGAAACCCACCCGTTGGCGCCGCCATCTCCGCTATTGTCCGTCCCCTCCCTTCCCTCTCTACTCCCCGCACGACCCCGACGCCTATAAGAGCGTAGTTATTACCGTACCCAGACTCATATTTCAACTACCGTAATCCGTAATCATCCAAAGGTGCTCAAGCGAGCCGGATTTTCACTAGAGCTACGGAGAACCATAGAGATTCCACACACCCGCAGGCGCCGCCATCCCCGCATTCATATGAATTGCCATATAAAAGCCTTCCATCTCACTCTAAATTCCAAACCACTTTAATAATAAACCGACTCACCGGCGTCTCCTCTTTTCCTCTCGTTACTCCCAACGGTGGTCTCTAAATCATAAGGAACCTAATACAAATGCTACATTAGGTAAATGCGGGGACAATACAACTACAAAAGAAGTAGGGGGACGGGAGGGGGTGTAGGGATGGGGGTGGGGAACGAAGATGCCCTCGATGTCGGAGTTGTCCACGAGTCTGCGACGTCTACAACATTACTTTTCATTACCGAATTTTTGCCCCCCATAACATTCTTTCTCTAACTTAAATATGCATTCTACACATGCATGAGTAGATTAAAAATCTCTTAGGTCAATAATGATAAGTCATGCANGCCTAGAGTAATCCTAGAGACCTAGAGTAATCCTTCAATTACCGTACCTCATCTTCCTTCAGAACTCAGTAGTCGCGAGAAGCCGAGTCGTTCGTGTCGCTGAGGACCGGGATCTTGAAAAGAAAAGCATTGCTACCATATTCTAGCCATTACGCGTGGGATTTTGTTCACAATACCACTCATCAATGCGTATTATTGCCAAACGTGAACCTATCGTTTACATTTGATTCCTCTCGGAAGATAAATGATTTGACAGTGAAGGAGAGTGCCACAATTTCAAATAAAAACGCCCCGCCGAGAAAGGCCAGGACCGAATTACCACCAAGTCAGTAAAACATGGACATCATAGATGGGAGACGTCCAAAACCATTTAATCAAAACATACCCCACCTCGCCCGTTCCTCGTGGTGCTGATGACGGTGAAGATGCGGGCTTCGCTTATTGCAAAGAAGTCTTTTACTGCTTTTCGCGCATGACGCGCGCATGAACGGGCCCGTCTAAAAGATGCCAATTATGCGGAAACTTTAGGCAAACGATTACAGAATAATTGTATGCATAAACCTAGTGAAATTAACACGGAATTGAACAAAAACATTTAATTGCACAAAGAAGCCACACGGTCTTTACTCGCCTTATTACAGCAAAAAAAACTACTTAACAAACGCATAAAGCCGATTAAATTAACGAAACCGGATGTAATTCATAAAAAGGGAACATAACGCTACTGAAAAACAAGAAAATAATGAAAGCTTAGTAACAGTAATAACACAGCAGCCGGAACAACATCCGGGGAAAAGCCGATTTCCGGACTCAACCTTACGTGGTGGGCCGCAAAGGCGCATCATACGGCGTTTAGCGATACAGTAACCCGCGACTTTCAAACGGGTTATTGTAGCCATTTTTATGGTTTTTTATGCATCCCATTGGATTCGCAGGCTGGGATTAGGTATAGTAGCTTAGTTTGAAGCCGTTCTGTTCCAACAAATTTCTCGTTACTTTCTTCCTTTAAGAGATTTGTTCAAATTAATCGTCGTTCAATGATATTCAATTGCTTCAAGCGCAACAGCAAATTTTTACATAAATAAGTACACAGATAAAGGCGAATCTCCAAGCTGTTCCACTGAGAAAGCGGTAATGTGCTAGCTTTTACTACACGGTCTCCTTGATCGATTCGTAGATATGCCTCCAAGCCATAAACATAGATAGTTACATTCATAATCACAGTGTTCAAGACCGCTTAGGCCAAGGCCGGCTGGTGAGAAAGCGGGTGGCCCGTGTACTCGAGAGAAGACCGATGGGGGACAAACAGTAGAGGGAAGGGGAGGGGGAGGGGGATAGACGGTGGCAGGGGGTCAAGCAAACGGAGGCCTAGCGGGCCCTCTACCTACCCCCCGCTACACTCCAATCAGACTTTCCCCCTCCTCCCCCCCAATCCCTTTGTTCATTCGAACATGGTCCCTCTGCTTCAGCTTCTTCTTTTTATTCCAGCACCTCTCGCAGCAGTATCAGATGGTAAGTAACCAGCACCCAATCCACGCTAAAATCTCAAAAGTTCCTTGCAGAAGCACTTGAGTTCTTCGCTAACTGCACAGCGAATGAATTTTGCCAGCAAAACTTCGGGAATTTCGAGTGCAATGAGGTATTCTGAAGTATTCGCTAGTTATTCACTAGTTTCAATGAATAGCAAAACCCACCACAGCTTTACAAGCCATTATCACTTGATACTCAACTTATAGGGTTAGCTACAAATAGTTGAAATGGAGTTGATTGACATATATTATTGACGGAAAAGTTCCGTCAGTCAACTCATTCCTACTTTTTCTGCACTCTCTTCATACCGCTTCGCTCTCTCGTCGAAAGTAGGAATGAGACGACTGACGGAACTTTTTTCTCAACCATATGAAAGGATCCGAATGGCATGCTGTATTGTGCAACTTTACTCCGCAATTTTAAATAAGCATAATATGAGAGATTAGAAACCTGAATCCAGGAATGCGACAACGAAGAGTGCCTCTTTGACGGTCTCGATTGCCCCGTACGAAATCGCTGTGCTCAAGAGAATCTTTGCAAGTAAGACGGACACTTTTCACAGAAATCTCAAATGAAAACTTGTTTGATTACCTTGAACAGGACAATTTTATATATAAGAAAATGTAGGTCACGCTTACAATATTACCACCAATCGTGAAAACGGATTTAAGCGTAACCGCGAGCAACGGGGTGTGCGATCCGAAGTGTCTGTCGGAAGGTTGCGGGCACGACGAAGGTGACTGTGAACCGGAAGAGGGCGAAAACCACGCTACGGTACATACCTCGAAACTGCACTTCTGCCCTTTTAAAGGAGGACTCGAGTTTGAATTCCTGCGCGATCCTGATCGAATCGATTATTCATTCATTCATTCATTTATCATTTTCATCACATAAAAATATTGACAATGAGGTGAACCAAGAATAGCAATAATGGGTGATGAAATGTCCGTCGCATCGGGGTGGTTTGGCGGGTTCTATTATCTTATAAGAGATGGTTGAGAAAGTATGCGGGTATTAGAAACAATATTGGTTTCTCTTCTTTTTTCTGCTACTCATATTATTGACGAAAACACAGTGTTCTGACACCAGTCAAAATGTTAAGCGGACGAGATGCCGAAAAATAGCCCTGATTTCGGTAGGAACTCTCGCACGGAAAACACCGTACCCTAAGCATTTTGGCTCGTTCGCTTAACATTTAGAACGCTGTGAAAATGTTCCGTCAGTAAACTCATTCCTAATTCTGCCTGCACTCTCTTCATACCTCTTCGCTTCCTCGTCGGAAATAGGAATGACGACAACAGACGGAACATTATCATCAACCATATTTCACTAAGCAATAGTTTTCCGCTCAACAAGTTAATCAATGAGAATTTTATTCTTATGTGTGAAACTCAAATAACCTTCTGAATTTCAGAACTTGAACGCAAAAATATAATGTAGGTAGATATTTGTTCAGCTTCTGTTTGCCCGACTGCCCCAATCACTGAAGGACAGCAACTTGCACCACATTTTCAAATGGTTATTGAACAGCATGGACAGGCAGATCAGGTGAGGCCAAATGCAGAATTGATTCTCACCATATTTTCATTGGAATCGAAAAATCCTCTTACATATTGCAAGGTTTATCACAACAATCGACTAGTACGTACTAGTCGATTGTTGTGATAAACCTTGAGGTGGACCCATCATGTGCGAAAATATGTACCAGAGTATATATGTCAAGCAACAATAAAGTAGGAAAATGAAAGTGGATAATCTTTTCAGATCCGTAGTGTGCCTGCTTCAGGACGATCTGGGACCCATGACATGGCAAAGAGGAAATTTAGGTGCAGCGAAGAGATTCAACCCATACTTGCAGGTAGGAACGATATTCGCTATCGACACAGTGTTCTGACAGCAGTGTAAATGCTAAGCGAACGAGATGGCGAAACTTAAACCTGATTTCTGTTGGAACTCGCGCACGGAAAACATTTGAAGGAGCCGTACCACGAGTTTCTGACCATATCCGTTCTTTACATCATTCTTTAGATCTAGTCATCCTGATCGGGTATCCCGAATCCTATGCAATTTCACTTACTCTCCGCGGAGTACTGAAGGTGCAAAGAGCAACACAAAATTGGATATATTAGCTTTTCACAAAATTGGATATATTAGCTGATTCTCATGAGATACAGTTCTGATTCATGGCACATCGATTTCTCACGTTGTTCAGATCATTTTAACAAAAAGAACGGTGGGAAAATATGAGCGGAAAGGCCTAAATTGCATATCAGGGTAGCCCGCAAATTCAAAATGTTACCGTACTCGTGGGCCGGCTCCTATAACCCAAACATTTTGGCTCGTTCGCTTAACATTCAGAACATTGTACCGAACGAAAAAGCTCTCTCTATGAATGCATCTCTCTCGCTCTCTCTCTCTTTCTGCAATGCAATATTGCAATGATACACAGAGTTTCCCATACAACACCATTGCCACGAATCACAGCGTTCCAAGCCTTCTAATAGCGAACAGCGGTTTCCGCGCATAGGATTCGATACTATAGCCGAAAATTATGAATTAAAAAAATTAAGTTCGCTACAGAGAATTCCATAGGCTCTAAAATTTTGGTGGAGATTGGTTCAGCCACTCTTGACAAAATTCAAAAATAGTAGTCAATTCTCTATTAGACACATTCTTTACCGGGCGGAATGCTGTGGGGAATTTACCTAATTTGGTGCTTATAGGTATCGCCACTGTTACACCATCTCATATCGATATTTAAATATGGTTAAAGGGTACCTGTCCTGTCAGCAGCGCGCCAATTTTTGGGCGCCAAATCTTTCAAAATAGCGACTCTCGCACGGATTCCCTGGAGTCTAACAAGAAACAATTCAGAGTACAAAGCACAGATAAGCCAGGAGGAAAACAAAGGAGGCAATGCCAGTGGGGATATAGAGGCCCTTCCTCTCACCTCCGATCGCTCTCCTCTCCTTCACACCCTCTTCCCCGCACCCCGCTTTCAGTCATTTTGCCTTCTTGTTTGTGCTTCACTCTGTTTCCATGCCTTATCTGTTGTATCTGTTCATGTTTCAATAATTGTATTCATCAATTACAGGTATCTCCAGAACAACAATGAGGACGTACGCAACGCTTCACAACACTGTGCAGAATGAGGTACGAAATTGGAACTTGAATAGAAAATGAATAGAATTTGACCAGAAGCTTTACAGTTGCCGACTCTCTTCGTTGCTGTCGTCTTCTAATTCGTCTGTGGACTCCTCAGCTCCTCTCCATCTCGAAGGTTCGCTTCCACTTCTCTTTCCTTTTCTTCTCCTCCGTTTATTTCTCCTCTTCTCTTTATCATTTGTGCAGTATATGCTAGTCTTTTTACCTAGTTAGCAGCTTTCATCCTTCGTGCTGTTGATAATTGCCCGTTTCCAGGTGTCTCATCTCCTCCGACCATCCTCCTCTTGATGCTCGTCCCCTCTCTCCCCTTCTCCACCACTCGCGCATTCGGGTTGTCGCTGCAGCTCTGCCTTGCAGAGGTTGCTTTAGTGGAGAACGGTCAGCTTGTTTTTGTTCCGATAACCTTCTTCCGTTCCAAAATGCTTGATTTTCAGAATTTGTGTTTACTAATCTTTAGGCGCATTCGACATTTCACTTTATAATTTGCTAATTTTCATCTACTAATTTGCTAGTTTACTTCTTAGTCCTCTTCGGCGTAGGGAGATGGAGTTGACAGCTTCGTCGTCCCACGTCGACATCAACCTCGTGCAGTGAGAGAGCGCCGCCATCGTCTTCTCGTCCTGCTCGATGGCCGTGTGCGCTTCACTCCTGGCCGGTTTCGTCTCCGTGCAGTTGTCGTCGTGGATACAGCGACCGATGTGCTCCAGTCGAGGGTACTGACATTTACGCTTCGATAATTGCTTATGTTATATCCAGTCCGTCCCTCCCTGTTTGACTGCCGTATAACAGATGCGAGATGTCCCTCCTCCACACTAGTACGACTTCGATTCCCCTTTTGTTCCCTGCTTGTAATGCGAATAACTCGGAGGAAAGTTTTAGCAATAAACACAAAAGCATGTTTGCCTGAGTTAGCGTTTCAAGTACGTTTCAGGGCAAATATATAACTAAGATATGCTGATGATCATAACTCATTCTCACATCTTTGTGTCCCATGTTCACTTTCTTACACGGCCCTGATGCTCGATTCCCAAAACTTTGCAATTGCTTGCACAGAAGCCCGGAGAGCAGTACTGCCCGTCGACGCACAAGCAGATCGAACACCGGAGCCTGTTACAGCTTGCATAGCTATCTTACAAGACAATTGCTTAGAAGTAAAGATAAGCTTGCTGTCGGCACGAGGACGGTCGCAAGAGAGAGAGGTCACTCGGGAAGGGGGAATGGGGGAAGAGACGGAGGCGGACGACGACGGAGAGATATTATTCCATTTTATCACAGTTCAATTGTCTAATAAAGGAATGATTGAATCTGTCATTTGCACCACAAAGAATGTTTATGTTTCAATTACCTCCTATGGTTTTCTTTTGATTTTTTCAGTAGTTGGATGGCCGCAGCTTCGGAGTCCGTGGAGATGTTCTAGAAAGAAATATGTTTGTGTTTTATAAAAGAACCTGAACATAAAAGACGAGTCAGTAATATAATGGGCGGTTTATTTAGAATTTTTTCTCTAGTGATGAGGTGTATTTGTGAAACCGATCTGGCGGGAGAGCTTGGAACAAGGCACGGAGCAGCAATCAAATGAAGGGAAGCTGGGAGACGAAGGAGGGTGAAGGGTTATGCACGGGATGAAGCCTGAGAACAATTCCTATTCTTGCAACAAAAAACTGAATATGTGAAACGAAATAGAACATTGAAAGGACCCTCCGCTTGATGAGCTCATCTGATAAAAAAAAACGGACTGAGTTTGAATAGTTACGAAAAATAGCAACGCAACATTTTCATTCCTTGAATGAGTATTCCCAAAATAACCAGAAACAATCTTCACAAACATTAGTAACGACTCAAAAGTTGAAGAATGAAACATATCTTGTAGTATAATAGATCAGTGACACTGTCTGCCATCGTGGGAAGGGGAAGGCGAAAGGAAGTTGCTCTCCTCTTTCCTTACCAATCAAGCGGCCCATGCGACCGATCAATTGCACCCGATTCCCATCTACAGTGCTACTCGGAGGGTCAGATTCATGATCTCGAGCACCTCTTTTGAGCACCCGACGAGAAGCACGAAGTTTTGTGAAAAACCAAGTTGTACATGTTATGCTCTCCCTATGAGCAAGCGATTCCAGTAAAAAGCTGTGACAGGATAGGTTCCCTTTAAGTGGTTGGTGAAATAAAACAAAAAACAAATTTAAAAAATCATTACAATAAAATAAATGGGCCCGTTGCAGAATACGATGAGCCTGACGGGTGTGGAGATGCTCTTCTACCTCGACCGGAAGGACTGCGACTCCGAATGCATCTCAGCTCTGAAGAAATCGAACGCCCTCGGAAGTCGAGCGAAGATCGTTTCCCTTAAGGTTTCAAGTCCTGAGATAACTCGTTCCTAGCATGAATACCTACGATAGATTGTCGCAGCGTTCGGACCGGTGAAGAATGTTTCTAATACACAGTGTTCTGATAACAGTGAAAATGTTAAGCGAACGAGATGACGAAAAATAACCCTGATTTCTGTAGGAACTCTCCCACGGAAAAAACCGTATTCAAAGCATTTTGGCTCGTTTGCTTAAAGGGCCCCTCTGAGCACATTGCTATCCTTCAAGAGCATATGTTTAACATTCCTTCGTTTTTGTCCTAATCAGAAAGCATATGTCTCCATTCTTTCAATAAGCGATGCCTACGAATCAGACCGCTACAGTATTCGCAAAATGGCATTCGTATTCGCGCGGTCCCTGAACAAGGCTGGGACAAAAAATTTAAACCAAACAACAATTTTTTGGTCAAAATAAATTTGAAAACCAAAAAAAAACAAAAAAAAATTATTTTGCTCTCTCCCGTGTTTTTTTTCTTTTGGTATTGAAACATCTTTTCTCTCTTCTTCTATAGGAATGTAGCTTAATTTTCAAGGTAATTTTTTGCGAAATAAAATTTTTTCTGCATAGTTCAACCGATTGCAAAAAAATGAGTATTCTTCCCAAACTTCGGAAAAATTCATAAACGATTTTTGCAATATTTGAGACTTGTAAGTGTATGCAAAGCACAACCCTATGACTAAGAAATCGGTATTTTGTAAACCTAATATATTTTCCGAAGGGTAAAATGAACGTTTTCATGTGCTCTATCGACCACATTTTGAGAATTTTTTGTTCGTTTTTTGTCGGTCAAAACCAAAAAAGTCAAACACAATTTTTTTTGTCGAAAAAGAAAAAAACAAAAAAAAACAAAAAAAGTTAAACAAAAAATACCAGCCTTGTCCCTGAAGAGCAATGTAACTTTGCATACAACTTCTCGCCTCATTTAAAGGGACATGGAAGTGATTTTCAAGTGAAGCTTATATGAAAGATTTTGTCGTAATTAGCATAAAGCCAAAAGGCAAAATAATAAAAATTAATAGTAATATTCGAGAAATGATTTTTTTTGAAATTTCGCCAACGACGACGCTACTGTGATTAGCGAAAGGAATTAAGCCAAAAGCGACATTCTTCTCAACGACGGAAGCCCGGAACGAAAAAATAAAACATGCGATTTTCGAGTTTTTTCTTCGATTTTTTTATTGTCACTATGTTTTTCCTCACATTTTGAAACCTTAGAAGAATTTAAGACTTTTGGTTACAGGGTGCTTGCTCCCTTTAAGCAGCGGGGAATGGCGGGAAAAATATGCAAATATAGGATTGCATGTTTTTTTAGATGAAAGAAAGAAACCAAGGGGTCAAAAAGTGCTCAGAGGGGCCCTTTAATATTTAGAACACTGTGAATAGCGAAGAGGCCACTATTTTTTAATTTTCTCAAGAGTAGCTAGACCAATCAACACCAAACTCTCGGAAACTTGTTGAAGCCATAGTGGGGAGCTTACGTTTTTAAATTCATAATTTTTCGTTTACTGGTTGCCTACAGGATCAGATCATATGCGCGAAAACCGCTATTCGCTATTAGGACGCTTGGAATGCTGTGATGTGTGCTTGTTTTTGTCAGTTTAGTAATGGTGCACTACGGTCATACACACTTTTTGAGCTCTGATCGAAGTATACTATCCCCGCTCAGAAGCATGATTACGCGGAAAAGGGTAACTGGGCCGAAATCAGGTTGCCTCGCGTCATGTAGGGAAGCATGCAAAGGAGGACCGTCCGATGCGCTGGACCGTGTGTTCTGAAGTTACTCCGTTTACCACGGAAGCGCCATCCACAACCACCGTTGCCTCCCTAGACCAATCCATGACGTGAGTTTTGTAGATGTCAATCATCTCATATTAAAGGGACATGGAAGCCAAAAAAGATTGGCTTTCATATGAAAGTTTATCGCCTAAATAATATAGAAATCAAAACCAGAGTGCACAAAAATGTCTACTTCGCGAGATATCCTAAAAATCGTTTCCCAGCCAAGGCGCAGTCTTACTGTGTTTAGCGCATAGTAACGAGGCAAATGGCATCGAGGTATTCCAGGAACAAATAAATATTTCTCGCTCCAGAACTTTTTTAAAAATATTTTTCAAACGCTATTATCTTTCTTATCGTCTCAGAAACATATTCTAGAAGTATGGCCATGTTTGGTTTCACAAAATTTCTCGCTTCCATGTCCCTTTAAAGGTTAGAACAGGAGACTACACTCAACTGCCTTCTAACCATTCGTGCACATCTCTACGCTTACCAACAACAAGTTTTGTTTTTAAGGAGTAGTCGTAAAAGACTACTTTGCTTTGCAGGGCTGAACCCTCCTCATCACACGTGGTTGTCATTCCGAAGCCTTTCATCGCTTTGATCAAGTTTACGATCTTGTCCATAACTGCACTCATGACTCTTTCTATTCTCTTTTACACTGTCGTCTTATTTAAAAAATATCGAGCAAAGAAGCAAAGTATGGACATTGACTTTGTTCAGTTTAGCAAGTTAGAAGAAGAAGATGTTGTCTAACCTGTTGAGTAAGCATATCTAGCTAGATAAACTCATTTATAGTAGAGAAAAGCGGAACGTATAATTCGAAAATACGGTCTGGTAAAAGTTACTGGCCTTAGCGAGAAGTGGAATTTATGCGTCATCTTCGGAACGATTTACTATCGATTTATTCTGTATGTTTGGGTGTTGCGTGCGTTCTTACAGCTTCTTTTATGTTTTCTTTTTCAGTTTTGCTCATTATTGAGATTATGATCTTGCATCTAAAAATCGAGCTGTGATCAGATAAAATAATGCATCAAATGTGGTCTATTTCGTTCATGAGTGTGATA
The DNA here is from genome assembly GCA_900490955.1 of Micoletzkya japonica. NCBI lineage: Eukaryota > Metazoa > Nematoda > Chromadorea > Rhabditida > Diplogasteridae > Micoletzkya > Micoletzkya japonica. Next base: position 38,981 of record LS893235.1, on the reverse strand, counting down.
TTGTGAAGAAATACTCAAATTGAAAAGAAAAAAACAAGAAACGACACGAAATTACAGCAAGAGACCGCTATAACCCCTTCAACAGTTTCTCGAAATTCCCGGGAAGAATATATCGTCCCGCGCATAAACACTTCCGCGTTTTATCTAGAGGGCCTGGCATCGGGGGATCCCTGGACCGATTATATCTTCTTTTCATTTCTCTACTGTACACTATGCAAAAAAACCCTACATCTTACAATGGAGTTCTATGGAACATGGAAATTGAAAAATGTTCATGTCTTTTGGGGAGACTTATGGAATGGGATTTATTCTAGTATCATACTAAGGACAAGGGTTGTCTATTAGAACAAACAGCCTGGCATTTGATTGCAAACTCAAGTTGCGAGCCTGCTTTTTAGCTCCACTTCACAAGTTGTTGGCCAGAGCCAGAGCCGCGACCGCGTCCGGCTTGTAGATGCGTTCGTAGAAGGGCAGATTGTGGCGGATGCGGGCATTGCTGGCGACGAAGAGAATCGCGTGCGATGCGTGAAGAACTATGTCGCACGCATCGTACAGTGTTCCGTACAGTTGTCTGTTCTGAAAGCATTTCACTCAGCGAAATTTCCCTAGTACGTTGGGGAAAGTTCGACATCCCGCTGCTGAATTCTTGGGGAAAATCTTTCCCAAGCTCACGGCGCGGAGATATTTCGCTCTGTAGAGTCGAAATCATTCATTCTCGCTGCCCCCGTCGCGAGTGGTCGGCTCTCTCTGTCGTCTATCAATCAAGAGCCCCCATGTTCAATCTCGGATAGAAGAATATATCCTTCTCCATAACGACTTGGCGCTCGGGAGAAGTATCCGCCAAGCGAGAATCAAGAGGTCAACTCAAGATGTCTCGGCACATCGGACTGAGTGGGTTTCTTTGAACAAGATTTAAAGTCTTGAACCTCTCCTATCTTTATCAAGATTCCCCTCCTTAGGAACCCCAATCCAATGTTACTCCTGATAAAGATGATAAACTGGAACTGGAATAGGCGAATGCAGTTCTTAGTTTAGGCGAACCACGAGTACGGTCATTTTGAATTCGCACGCTACCCTGATATACAATTTAGAAGCCCCCAGCGCATCGTTTCTGGTTACGCAACGCTCCGAATCTCCTATAGGCGTCATCACCTCAAAAAAGGATAATTCCTGGTATTTGAGTACGCTGCTAACGAAGTACAGTCCGTATGATACCTGCGAGTGCTTGATTATCAGAATAAGCTGGCTCAAAGTTAGACATGTAGGGGAATAAAAATGCCCGTCTGTTGCTTTGATTCTCTCGTTTTTGCATGCTCGCTTGCGTGATATTCAGAATGCCCTACTGACGGATCCTTTTATTCCTGTACATCGTCACACCAGTAGAATCGCCGACATGACTCCCGTCTGGACAACGAGAAGGAATTCATTGCTCACGACGGACCTTCGCGAAACACTGCAAAGAAAAACTATTATTCTTTGCTTAATCAGAAATTATCGCATACCTGGCCGAATTTCCGATGTGTCGAATGTGAAAGAATACGTACAAATTAATGCATAGGATGGCAATGATGAAAGAGATGTCGATAAATTTTAAAATCTTAAAATCCTTTACCGCTATCATTAACAAATATGGTAAATATTTCTTTGTTCCATTAAGATTTATGTTGGAAACAGTGAAACAAGATGAAACGGTCTATCTACGTATAGCAAAAATATAGGGAGAAAAACTTAAGCACTTCGGATACAAGCCATTCTTGAGCACTCGCTCCAACTTGCCCCAGCGCAAGAAGAAGACTTGAATCGTGGAAAATAGCGAAGGCGGACCGGGAAACGATCAGCAGCCAACAGGCAACAATCCATACGAGTAAGGCACGTCTAAAAGTAATACTTATGGTTGAGGAAAACGTTCTGTCAGTAATCTCATTCCTATTGCGTCAGGACTCTCTTCACACCGCTCTGCTCTCTCGTCGCAAATAGGAATGAGACGACTAACGGAACATTTTCCTCAACCATACTTACCACTCTTTCTATAAACGACGACTTATGAATTTGCATTGTGCTTATCGGTATGTGCGCTGAAGGGCAAGAAGCTTACCCGCTAAACAGGCGCGCATTGAATCTTGGTGCAACGCACACTGTGAGCCGATTGACGGTCATGATTGCCGTAATGTAGACGAGAGCCTGCACCAAACCAAATTCTGTTTTCCCTTTCTTGACAAGATGAATGGATAATATATAATAATAATAATAATAATAATAATAATAATAATAATAATAATAATAATAATAATAATAATAATAATAATAATAATAATAATAATAATAATAATTTATCGACTTGTGTGCGAATTGACTTAAACATGCAAAATAGCTAATGGATTCACCATTTGAGCATTAAACTCGAAGGCGTACACCACTCGCGTAAAGTAGTTGTATGCGGAAGGAGGAAACTTTAATATTATAGAATTAAACCCTAATCACTCTTTAACGTGGAAAATATACTCTTAGACAATATAGCGCAATTTGTGCAATATATGCCCTATGCACAGAGCGGAATTAGGTTTAAGAGCGTTTGAATTTGTCCCATGAGGCGTAAGCTGGGGTAATTTTGCTCAGTGTAATGATTTTCTGAATTTATTTCTTGCATTTCGCTTCTGCGCTCTGTTAAAGGGAAGTGATTTTCAAGTGAAGCTTATATGAAAAATTTTGTCGTATTCAGTATAAAAACAAAAGGAAAAATAATAAAAATTAATAGTATTCGAGAAATGATTTCTTGAAATTTCGCTTAACGACGACGCTACTGTGTTTAGCGAAAGGAATTAAGCCAAAAGCGACGTTCTTCTCAAAGACGGAAGCCCGGAACGAAAAAATAAAATATGCGATTTTCGAGTTTTTTTCGCTTTTTTATTGTCACTATGTCTTCGAATTTTAAGAATTTTGGTTAGAGGCTGCTTCCTACCTCTAACTGTGGTTCTTCAAGTATCGAATATGGAAGCGGGATGAATTTTTTTTTGTCTCACCGAGGCTATATTTCCAGTATAACGTGCGTAGAACAAAATCAGGTTCGTCGCAGTAAACGAGACAAAGTATGCATTGTCCACGAAAACGATGTGGTGCACGAACGTGTAAAAGGGCATCTAAGGTCTCGTTGCAATACCCTGGGATTCCTTAGCCTCTACGCAGGTCTCAAAGAATGATGGAAACTCTTACTTTCGAGTGCTCGGTTCTCGTGCGGTACAGTGAAATGGTAAACATGACACTCGGAATGAGTCCGAAAGGTACGAAAAGTAATGAAAAGATGTATTCCTGGTAAACCGCTGATATTACCTGAACTTTTGCATCTCTCTATAACTAACGTTATCATAACCTGTTCTGAACTGCATCTGAACATTCGGGTGTCATTCGGGAAAAGGGATGCGTTAAAGGTGTCGGGAAGGTTGTCCTCTATGCAGAACGCTGTACTGTTCATGAGTTGAGGGGAGCAAATGAATATGTCATCCACCATGGAAGTGCAATAACCCATTCTGAAGGTTTGATGAATTGCAAAAAACTCGTTAATATCCTTTTCAAACTACGTTTATAGATATTCAAAACTCTCAATAATAAGAATTTACTCTTTATAGAGTTGAGGAAAATGTTCAGACAGCTGTCTCAATCTTATTCGATGAAAAAAACAAACGGCATGTAGAGAATGTGGAAGAAGTATTTAGACAGGAATGGGGAACACTTTTTTGCTCAATATGATTTTATAATACAGTTACTGATATATAATAGAGGACCGCTATATACTCAGTATAAAATAAAAATGTTTTGCCCCTCTCTCCAAAAGAATGAGTTGATTAGATTCAAAGAACAATCAAACATTTTTTTCAATCTAACAATCTCCAAAAACATCTTTATCATTGATTCAATAATGGTGCTTTCATCGTGGGCTATGATTCTTGGTTAACATTCGATGAAAGCGGTTATTCTTTCTTGGAATTCGATGAAAATCTGTTATTCTTTTTTGGAATTCGGTGAAAATCGGTTATTCTTTGTTGATTTTTTTTGGAAAGGCAGTCGCGTCCCTCTCAGGAATAGGAAAATTCCACCGATTTTCCTTTTCTGTGAATGAAAAATGAGGAGTTGATTGAAAAGGCGACCAGCAATATAACTTCAATCAACTCAAGTGATAGGAGACTCGTGGGGACAAAAGTTGTATTGGTTAGATTGAGATTGTATTCAAAGGAAATTAGTGTTTTTGAGCGAGAGTTAAGCGGAACTCTAATATATAACACATTTTACGTGGCCATAAGCACCAAAACAGTTAAAGTGTGGGAAAGAAATATACGCTTTCGAGCATTGGAAAGAGAAAGTCAGTCCGCGTGAAAGATGTAAGATCTCCCAGCGGTATAAGTAAGGGCTGTTTGAGATAATTACAGTGTAAATGATACATGGAAACAGGCTATGGTTATAGTCTAGAGAATCGGAACGTATAATTCGTGATTCCGCCGTTACGGTGTTTAGCGATTGTTTCACGCTTTGAAACGATACCAATCCGATCCAAGATAAGATATCAGGAACATGGATGACTTTTTGAGATCAGTGTTACCTAGAGCTTCGCATAGTGAACTCGCATATTCGGTAAGATCAGTTTGAAAGGTACCGGAATCGGCGCTACGACCGGAACGATTATATCTTCCATTTTTCTCTACTATATGCAATCGTGCAGAAGTTCAATTCTACACTAGCTCCTGTCGAATGAATATCAAGAAGTTTGTTTTATTATGTAAACTGAGTTGATATTAAAGGGTCCCTCCACCCATCTCATTCATTTCAAGAGATAACCAATTAAGAGCGGTTGATTGATTGTGAGAGACAAGAGAGGAATAAAGAAACGCAGACAGTGAGAGAAATCTTTGCACAGCTTTTTCTCAGCCACTACGATGTTTCAACTAAAAAGGAGAAAGTATGAGACTCAGGACATTGAGAGCTATCCAATGATGTCAAAAAATGCATATGGTAGTAATAGTAGAGAAAAAACGAAGATATAATCGGTCCAGGGATCCCCCGATGCCAGGCCCTCTAGATAAAACACGGAAGTGTTTATGCGCGGAACGATATATTTTTCCCGGGAATTTCGCGAAAGTGTAGAAGCGGTTATAACGGTGTCTTGTTATAATTTCGTGTCATTTCTTGTTTTCTTTTTTTAATTTGAGTATTTCTTCATAATATCACACTCATGAACGAAATAGACCACATTTGATGCATTACTTTGTCTGATCACAGCTCGGTTTTTAGATGCAAGATCATAATCTCAATAATGAGCAAAACTGAAAAAAGAAAACATGGAATAAGCTGTAAGAACGCAGGTAGCATCCAAACATACAGAATAAATCGATAGCAGTAAAATCGAAAATAAATCGTTCCGAAGATGACGTAAATTCCACTTCTCGCTAAGGCCAGTAACTTTTACCAGACCGTATTTTCGAATTATACGTTCCGCTTTTCTCTACTATATTGCCTGGAGGGCCCTTTAAATCGCACAATTAATCCCACTTCGACTTGGATGGAGATACAGTGCGGCATAGACACCGAAAGACCGCTCTGGCAATAACGAATAGAATGACGGAAAGGAGGGTGGTTGAGATGACCAGGAAGAGGATAACGTCGATCGAGTGGTACACGAGCGTGTTGAGCGATGAGCCGAGGGGAATGAGGTTGTCCAGTCGCCTGGAACGAACGAACTCGCCAAGCTTTCAGTTTGTCACCCACATCCCTCAAGTAGCTCATTGACTCCAATAACGTCCCTTGATCCGTCCAGTTTACACTTTTTTCATGAGCCTTACACCTCATGGGGTAGTTTACGCCAAAATGGCTAGTGTAATTTCAAATGGACCCCGTAAGGCGGCGTAAAGCTGGTGTAATTTCGCTCAGTGTATATAAACCTAATGACGGAATCCAGTAATCAAAAATATTCCACTAGGAGAAAAGAAGGGGCATGAGAAGAGGATTGACTTGTGCTGAATGAGAAACTCGGTCCACCGGACAACGAGCGTCTCTGGAGGAATCGGCTTCTCCTGCACCATCGCACGGAGTCCCCGCGACCGAGTGTGGAGACTGCAAGCGATGTTGTTTCTCAATCATATTCTACTGGTATATGATGTCACAGCATTCCGACCGAATGGGGAAGTGCCCGATAGCGAATTGGCTACTAATTTTGAATTTACTCCACTACACCTGAATGAATCTTCTCCGAATTTTGGCAGCTCGTTTTGTACTGATGGGGAAGTTTCCGGCCCACAGTGACCATAGATCACTGCGGAGACCGTCACTCGCTAATCCAGCGCTAGCAATGCTGTGATGTGTAGTTCGGCGGTATCCAGGCCGAACCAGCAATGATCCAACAGCCTACCTCTCATCCTCGATCAGTCTCCGCACCGCCCTGACCACCGTATCCCGGCCGATGTTTCCCTTGCGAAGTGAAAGACCGATACCCAGTTCTTCGGCGAGGTGAGCGTTCCTGCGCGAGATAGAATGCATTACTTGTTTATTTATTGATTGACTGCGTAATTTTGATGCGGGACATCACACCGCAAAGTGCTGGAAATGATTTTTTTTATTTATCATCGACATTTTCAAACACAAAGAACAATATGTTCTCTGTTTCACCCTGGACACTAGAGTTGTGCACGAGAGTTCTCTTGATGCCTATGTTTCATACATCATTCATAACCGCGACGCTTCTCGCCACCACAAACCATGAAACATATTGATGAGAAGAACTCGCATGCGCATCTCTACTGGACACTCAAATGAGCCAACATCTTTTCTGTGAAGGAGAGCGATGGTACTATATGGTACTATATACTATAGCGATGGTACTATTCTTACTATATGCATTTAAGAGAGACTCAATTTAAAAAAAAAATTTAAAAATGAAATGTATAGCTTCCAGCCACCTGAACTGGTCTCCGAACAGTGGAGTGCACAGGATTGGAACGCCTGAGTGGATCGCGTCCTGTAATGGGATTTTTTATTTTTTATTTATTGATTTATTTATTTATCGAATACGCGTGTTGCGTGCGGTCGTTGGGGGACGGGGGAATAAGGAGGAGCAATCAAGGCATACTTTCATCAGCATATATTTGTATATTTTATTGCATTACATTGCCTTTTTTGCACATTTCATTCACATCACGTGCAGTTCGTATAGCAAATGAGTGTTGTCTAAGATTGCTTTTCGCAATTGGAACTTGAATTTGGAATTGACTGCCTCTGGTTCGACTAGGGCGAAATTCGAACTATTGGCTGGCATTTAATCCAATATCAAACGCGCCAAACATGATTCATTCTATATGCAATTTTTAGATCACGCACTTTCCTTCTATATTTTACAAGGAAAGTGTGGAAAGGAAATGAGAAAGAAAGGAAATTTACCAATAAAATGTTTAAAAAACAAATAAATAGGAATGAAACCTGCAGACTGTTATACCCCGCGTGCGAGATCAGCCCCAGGGCCTTGTCGTGTTCTGCAATGGCAATCAATATTCTCTTATATCTTACACTGATAAGAAATTTCCAGGGGAATAATTCCCTGCCACACGACATCACCACAGTGTTCTGAAAACAGTTAAAATGTTAAGCGAACGAGATGACGAAAACTAACCCTGATTTCGGTAGGAACTCTCGCACGAAAAGCAACGTATCCTAGGCATTTTGGCTCGTTCGCTTAACATTTAGAACACTGTGCCACCACGAACACTCCAGGACAATCCTGCTCTTTTAGGGAGCATTCTAGAAACCGTACACAGTGCTCTGACAACAGCGAAAATGTTAAGCGAACGAGATGCCGAAATACTGCCCTGATTTCGGTAGGAACTCTCGCACGGAAGATACCGTACCTAAGCATTTGGCTCCTTCGCTTAACATTTAGAACTCTGTGTCTAGTGGGCAAGTGTAGCTTCGCGTTGGTGCTGTGTGCTAGATAAGTTATGTTCCGTGTTCTCCCTAAGACTGCACGGAAAGGAAAGCCTCTCACGAAGTAGGTCCGTCTGCGGGAGCCATTCCGCTACGTAGACGTTCTTGGGCAGCTTGCCGGCCAATTCTTGCGGCTTCTCGTAGCTGATAAGTATACAATTGACTTATATGTCTGAAATTTTTAGTAGGCCTAAATTGTACGCCAGTAATCGAAATTAGTGCTCACCGCACGAAGAACTGAACGTCCGGAAACTGCTCGAAAGCGTGGAAGTACGCGTCTTTCCAGCTGCATTGTGTACCTAGAGCTCATAACCTATGAAGCATCTATGGATGCCGCGTCTATGTGAAGCTCCAAAGTCTATTTGTGTCGTATATTGTATCAGATATGAACGACTTTTTGTTGTTCAGATATGATAAATCGATGAATGAACAAACTCACTCGTCTGGCATAAGATGCATGCGGGCTACCGTGCCGAAGGCAAACACTACGTGCCCTCGGGCCCTGTCGATGCGACTCTTGTACTCCTCAATTGGTCTCTTGTCTGCCGTCAATGACCTAGACCTATATAGGTACCTATACCGGAAGGTAACCCCTTGGAATGAGAGCAAATGGCATTGGCTGGCAGAGTAGAGCTACTGATAGGTATTTTTAACGATAATAACAACACTTTCTGAAATCATCTAGCCAGTTAATTAGACGAATTGAGTTGCAGTTCATTGGTTGCCTACCTCCGGCAGTTCCTTCGCCCTGGTCGTGATTCCCAATCCACCAATGTTCACAATCTTTGCCAGCGTTGGTCGGGCAAAGTCGTACAATTCGTTGGAATTGACCATGACGAGCGGCGCCTTGGCATCTCTTTATATCGTTTGAAGACTCTTAGATATTTTCTAGTTCTTAAAAATATTTTATCCAGTTTTCAGAAATATTATTTATTGAAAATATATGGTGTTTACCCCTGCCGCTAGATCGAGCAACGAGGGAAAGTCCGGGCCGTAATGCTTGCGAAAGACTGCCGTTTCGGAAGTTGTCAACCTGACATTGTAGGTTTTAAGTTAAAAGATAAGAACGTATGCGTCTGGTAATCCTTGTGAACTGCATAAAGCCATAAATGCAAAATTAAACATCTCTTACGTCTTCCAAATGTACTTGAATATCCCGTGTCCCATGAATGATCGCACTCTCTCCGTGAAGTACATACGAGACCCCGCGTCCATCATCATTGCTGCAATTATCGAGCGTATATCAATAATCAGTTTACCGTGCAGTCGTTTCTAGCTCAAGAAATACGAACAATACCATTTTTTTAGTTTAAATGTTCAGCTATAAGGTTCTTGTTGCGTAGATTAAGAAGATGATACTAATTGTCAGCTAAACTAGGAATGAATTATCCACCTTTAAAGGACCTCCACCGAATGTCCCCCCTTTAACTAACGTGTGCAATAGGACGGAGGTAGAGGGACTCCCATGACCTCGGCCACGTTGTCCATCAGGGCACCCGTATTGAGCCAGATCCACGTGGGAATTTCTGTAGAACATCCGGTATAAAAAGCTTTTCGAATAAGAAAATAATAAATGAATAGTAATATAAGGTTTAAAAAACACAAATCATGCGTTTCCAACTTGTTCGGTGGATGATGCCGATCGGGCAGAAGTTGAACATGTGCGTGAAGGCGAGGTCGAACGACTCGGCCTCTATCGATGAGATGAAATTCTCGTTCTGGAGCATCACTGAAATGCATTCACATCTCAAGGTAACTTTCAATTAGTGGAGATCCTTGAAATATTCACGAATAATTGCGCAACAAGTTATATATTCTTGAATTGAATCTGCTACAATAGCTATTGTAGCAGATCAATGGAATATCAGATAATATAAAAATAAGTGTACAATAGATCTGCTAATAGCTATTGTATAATAGCAGATCAAATTCATCACGTCTTCTCGAATAGCTAGAAGTTTGAGTGTCAGATGATTTTTCGCCTATTTGTTAAAGGGCCCCTCTGAGCACATTCCTAGCCCTCAAGAGCATATTTTGAACATTCCTTCTTTTTGTCCTTATCAGAAAGCATATGTCTCCATTCCTTCAGTAAGCGATGCCTACGAATCAGACCGCTCGCGCGCTACAGTATTCGCAAAATGACATTCGTATTCGCGCGGTCCCTGAAGAGCAATGTAACTTTGCATAAAATTCTCGCCGCATTTATACAGCGGGGAATGGCGGGAAAAAGGTGCAAATATAGGATGGTAGGTTTTCGATAGTGCTCTTTCAGATGAAAAAAAGAAAGCAAGGGGTTAAAAAGTGCTCAGAGGGGCCCTTTAATCCTAAAATGCTATAAATGCGCACCATCGCATGATTTGTCCATGTCTCGAAAGAACGAAAGTACCTCCATCTCCCTCGAATCCCACAGAGCGCGGTCCTGTAATCAACTTGTTTATTTGTTAATGGCCTCCACTAATATATCAACAGAGAAATAGAGGGAAATAGAATCAGATTGAAATCTTCAAAGTTATCTTTAATATTGGATGCCAACCTCAAATGCCGAGTCTGCCTTCTTTCGCATCAGCACATCGCCGTCCAGACCGTACGAAGCATTGACATAGACGACTGGAATATCAGATAATACAGAAATAAGTAATTAGTATTATGAAATTAACAAATCTTAGTTTGGACGAATAATTACGGATGATTAGAGCTTGCGAACGCGATTGTGGTGCATCTCACCCGTGATCCTGTCGTCAATCTTCAGCTTGTTCGTCGCGCCCTTCTCATAGTACTCTGTCACGTACAACGTTACATTATGCCCCGCATTGGCCAGCTCCGTTCCTACACGACCGTTGAACAGGATCTGCATGATGTTCATGTTATATCTATATCCTATGGATTTATAATCCAAGTTTGATCCTAAAAGATAATCGTAACGTCTAGTTTCCTCGCTTCCTTGCAAATCATGAAACATAATGACTAACCTGACTATTGGCCATTCCGGGCACGAAGAATGCGATCTTTGAAGCCTCGCACAGCAAAGGTAAGAGAAGCAATAGATATAATGATAGCATCCTGAACGATACAGACATTATTGTGCAGTGTGCTCATGAATAGGCTAACAATAACTTGCACTGGAAACAAAAACAAAGACAAACAAAGACTACGTTCGAAAGGTTGAATGGGAATAAACAGCCCTGCGTCCGCATGTGAATTGCGAAAGGAAGGGGCAAGTGGATGGCTTGTTGACCTCATGTTTATCAGAGAACGCGCACAAACTACAAACTGCGAGGTTGTGCAGAGATGAAGGAGACAACAGCACAAGGAAGGGACAGCCGTACGTTTAATCTGGGGAAAAATATGGCCAATTATTTGGTCAATTTATTTCGAGCTCCTCATAAATTGCGCAATTAATTGAGCAAATAATAGGGCATTTTTCTGTTGCTCTTTTCGCGTTTTTTACCCTTTTTGGCTGTTTTTTGGCCTTGTTCACGGTCGTAGACGACGGAAAAGCCTATGAGTGAAATAATATTACACCAACAGGGAAAACCGACGACATATGCACAGTTCACAGAACATGAGAAGAGTTGTTATCGATTCGTAGAGGGTTACACTACTCAAATTAAAGAGCCCCTCTGAGCACATTGCTATCACTCAAAAGCATATTTTGAACATTCCTTCAATTTTGCCCTTTTGGGAATACATATCTCTCTTCGTTCAATAAGCAATGCCTACCAATCAGACATCTCGCGTCATGTATTTTTTGACATCATTGGATAGCTCTCAATGTCCTGAGTCTCATACTCTCTCCTTTTTGTTGAAACTTCGCCGTTGCTGGCAAAAAGCTGTGCAAAGATTTCTCTCGCTGTCTGCGTCTATTCATTACTCTCTTGCCTCTCACAATCAATCAACCGAACTTAATTGGTTGTCTCTTGAAATGAATGAGATGGTTGGAGGGGACCTTTAAGTGGTCATGACCCTCTTTAGGTAGATATAACTTATTTTAAAGCAAATAATACAATACCTATCAAAATTTATATCACTTAGATATTTTCTAAATACCGCACTCTCTAATAAAACAAAACCTAAAAATACAATTTTGTCAAACGACAAAATGAGTGTAATGCAAAGCGGTAGTAAACAGTAAAAATAGGGCGCAACAATTACGATGAAGTTGCCCGATATATAAGGAGATCGACAATATATGACGAGAGTTAGAGAACAGCGAGAGAGTGTGTAAACAGGAGAGAGAGAAAAGGGTCCCCATTTATGGGGCACTTTTACTCTCTTCAAAGCACACACTCTCTCGTCTGTCTCTGACCCCCTCGCCATAAATGGCGTACAAAAGCTGCGCAATTAAGGTCGCAATTAATTGCTCAATAAATGACGACCTAGGAAAAGAGTGTGGGAATCGAGAGAGTCAGAGAAAAAAAGACGAGAAAAAGGTCGCAATTAATTGAGCATTTATTTGATCAACTTTTTTCCCAGATTAGACGCGCGGCAGATCTATCAATAACTATAAACAGGTCTACGTTAATAGTTTAAGATAACGAAACATGCTCGAAATAACCTCCAGAATAGGATCGGGATAAATTAAACCACCATTACATCAAATCGGTCGTTTCGTGTACCTACACTAGCTGTATGTAGATCAAAGTTGATGACTTGGCCGATTTGATGAAGTGGTGGTTTCCCGGATAAACTTATTCAAGAAATTTGCAGAAAAACAATATTCTCCAATGGTCTAATGAAACTATTTTATTCACTACTTTATAAACAATCCCATAGCTACATTTATGTATATGAGTCTAATCAGCTCGACGAGCTCTACAACATATCTCAATTTCATTTCTACGAGGAAATCCACCCATTTTTGCTAAAACGGTACGCTCCCGAGTGACCTCGTTTGCGAATCTCCTCTCCTCGATCACCTCTCCTCTTGCCTAAGAGTTATTGGGCTAATTTAAATATTACCCAAGCAAGACGTAACGTCTTATTTGAAACCTGTCAGGGAATGCCGCTATGCCCGACTGTTCCCAGAGCGAGGCTTTGCTCTAATTCATAGAGCAGGCCTCTTAGCCCCTTTGGGCGAATCGCCAGATATACTTAAGTGCTGCCAGTTTGTTTCGTAAATAATATAGAGGAAGTATCATTTTGACGAAGGATTGATGAGTGTATGGTTAAAGTGCAAACGTGCTCTGAGACAGGGCATTGTCGATCCTCCCATTCAAACTTGCATTCCGACGATAATGAGTCCGACTTCCGCCGTGTACCGTGCATATTTGCCCTTTTGCCTGTGCACTTATGCTAAATAGCACAAGTCCCACCAAGTAAACAACAGGACACATATCATTATAAATCGAGCCAAAAATATAAAAAAGCGAAACTGTTGTTCAAATTTAATAATTGCAATTTTGCGAATGGCTCCGCACTACAGTGTCACATTCGAAACCCTGTTGAGGTTTCGAAACCGGTGGAGAGGCAATGGAGAATGATTCGAAACCCAGGGTTTCGAATGGGTTTCGAAACCTATTAGGGAATTTAGTACATAACGACGCTTATTTTTCATGGAAAATTTATTTCTTGATGGAAAAAAGGGATTACGGTAACATGATTAATATTCGTAGCCTTTCAGAAACGAAATGAAAATAATTTCCTTTTCACTGAAAAAATAAGATTAGGTAGCGTAGATAAGCCTAGGTTACATTAGGGTAAAAAGAGAAAATAAATGTGAACTTATTATGTACCTCTACGTTTTAGATACGTAATGCTATCGCTTTTTGCTCATATAGAATATCGCGCAAAATGAAAAAATAGGCAGATCACGACAGACATAAGTAAATGGACAGACATTAGACAAAGATAAGTGCGTGAAACTTGTAAAGGTGAAAAGGCGTAAATGGTATTTGCAATGATCGAGGGTATCCGGGAACAAAACAGCGATTGAAAACTGAAATAAATTGAGTTCATATCATTGATGGTAACACTGGGGACTGTCTAGGATTTGAACTATGAGTATCTAAGTGAGTTTCGCAATAATTCCAGGGCAACTTTCCCGTTTTGACGAAAGAGAGAAACATTAGCGAAGAGCGATGGAAGAGGCCTCTAGCCAGCGAGACAACTGCTACACGAATGAGAGTAATTGTAGAATGCGAATATGATTAATCAAGGTGTGGGCTAATCAGGTGCATCATTATAGTATGTAAAATTTCGAAAAAAAACGAGAATTTTAGATGAAATAGAGGCATGGGTTTCGCATGCGTTTCGAAACTCATTCGAAACCTTAGCCATGTTTCGAAACGCTCTCAGCAAGCGAATGTTTCGAATGCGTTTCGGTTTCGGTTTCGAATCCGACACTCTACCACAGTGTCCTAAATGTTAAGCGAACGAGTCAAAATGCTTAGGATACGGTGTTTTCCGAGCGAGAGTTCCTACCGAAATCAAGATTATTTTTCGGCATCTCGTTCGCTTAACATTTTGACTGTTGTCAGAACACTGTGCTACACGTGACCCTGGGATGAATGGCAAGATATAAGGAGATTGGAGAAAAATCAGAGTTAATCCCATCATAATGCATTGGATAATCGCTTCATCTATTTATTCCGTCCTCGCCCTCCCTGGTAGATGGTTGCTCAAGGGTCACGTGACCTAAAGGAGTGACCGGATGGTGAAAGAAAAATGGTCACAAATGGGTTACCGTGACCATTTTCGTTCTCTCCTGTCATGAACGGTCACGTCGTTCGTCGAACTCCACTCGTTCACAACATTTTCAGCCAATCCTTACACTGCAAATGCACTGGAGATTGCGGCTATCCTAACTCCAACTTCTTCCGAATCTCGATAGAGATAATGAAGTAAAGGAATCTTCCTGCGAATAGGTTTGTTCATGGCGAGAAAAACGATGGAATGAGAGACATGCGAGAGGCTACTGGAGATGAACAACAAGAAGTTCCACGTTAGCATTTCCTAAAACAAATGTATAATCTACGCTCCAAATGAAGAAATGAATTGAACTTTTGTACTACATACAACTGTTCGACCTTTTTTATTTATTCATTTGCAAAATCTCAATTTTTTATTTATTCATTTGAAAAATCTCAATCGATAGGAAGCTCACCGCAGTGCAATTCCAGGTTACTTCACAAGAAAGTGTTGTTGTCTGAAACTTTGCCAGCTTAAACACAATCTCGAACATCTAAATACGCATTTTATGATCCTTTTTCGCCTAAAACATACCAATAGGGGCAGAAGAATCGCCATCGTTTGCGCAAAGAGCATGAATTCTCCTGCATAGTTTGACGTAGAGAACCTCAAGCGCATAGATGTAGCATATTTATGAATGACTTTAGCAGGCATGTATGGTATATGGCATATGTATGTGGTTTTTAGCGTAGCCATTATTTTATATTGTTGTATCGTGTATTATTGACGCAAAAGTTCCGTCATTCTTACTGCGTCTGGATTCTCTTTATAGCGATCTGCTCTCTCGGCGTAAACAGGAACGAGGAAACTGACGGAACTTTTTCTTCGACTATAATAAAGTGTTAAGTGCTACGCTACTCAGAGATAGATACGTTGATATGCCAAATCGAGCTTCTCTTAGGCCGAAGAAGGCCGTAATGTTGAAGATGACCGAAACGAGGATGAGAAGCAACTCCGCCTCCTCGACCATCTGCAATGAATGTTGATCATTTTTGCAGGGCAACTAATACGCAAAAGCATGCGTAATTACGTCTGAAGTAGGCTAAAGTGTACTCGGCGAAACTACCCTAGCCAGCTGGGGAATATTTCGCCCTCCACCTACTGAATTCTTGGAGAACATACTACCCAAGGTCACGTCGTAGGGATATTTCGCTCTGCGTACACTTATTTACTCGCTAGACTGTGCATTTCCCACCTCGCTTCGTGCATACTGCAGCCTCAACTTTGGGTTATCTCTGATCTCCTCGCGTGTAGTCGTAAGATACTCAGCGGTCGATGCGACGGCTACCGTACACCAGACAAGGGCCGACCACGCGTATATCTTAGCCCTACTGAACGGAATGTTGTTCCCCCTCTTCCTTTTTCCCAATGTTTTTTCCGCTGTATGCTACCTTAATTCTGGAAATACACTATTAAAAGTTGAAGGTAAAGTTGAATACTAAATATCTTAACTTGCCCTATATACCTTCCAAATAGCGTTCTCTCCAGATGTGGAGTGCAACAGATCGATACGCGATTCAGCGACATTACTGTGACGAAGAGGAGGAGAAGCTAACATAAAGGATTGCATAAAAAGGAAATAGCTGTGACAAGGTAAATACTGAAGTCACAGCACTCCGCCCGGTAAAGAATGTGTCTAATAACGAATTGATCACCATTTTTGAATTTTCTCAAGAGTGGCTATACCGATCTACACCAAATTTTCGGAGATGTTAGAATTCATAGAGACGAACTTAAGTTTTTAAGTTCATTGATTTTCGTTCAATGGTTCGCTTACAGGATCGTATCCTATGCACGGAAACCGCTGTTCGCTATTAGAAGGCTTGGAATGATGTTAAGTGTAACCAAACCCCTCCTCATTCCATAGCTCACCATGCGCAGGTCCACGGTAGTGGTAGTGGCGGTTATCATAATGGGCTCAAACGATGCATAGTAAGAGGTCTGAGTGACTCATTCTCAGCTGAGTAGAATACTCCGCTTACTTGAAAAGATGTAAAATATCGCAGTCCAAGAGAAATGAAAGAAGCAGCGAAGTAGAGCGTATCTACGGCTACTATGTTCCAAATGAAGATGTAGAAAAGCACCTGAGAGGAAGATGTCGCAAAATATTAAAATTGAGAAATCTGAATCAGAATCTCGGAATCAAAAACATAAAGAGCTTTAAAAATTATGACAGTTTTTAAAGTCTGATCGCTTTGCTCCAGGAACATTTTCAACTACATTTCTCGCTTGGCTACTGGTATTTTTCAGAGTAACTTTTTCTGTCTTGTACTCTAAGCAGAATATTCGCGTTTTCCCTCATAGCTTGCATAAAGCTTACTGCCTTACTGTGATCAATCCGCTATTAGACACATTCTTTCCTTCTTTCAAGCATGTCAACTAGTCTAAAATTTTCACCCTTCTAGACCGAAAAATAACCTCTTTTAGTTGATCTCTTGCACGATGGAAGGATATAATAAAGATAAGAATGGGAAGTGATCCAAGGAAAGCGACGGCAAGGTCTGTGCGGAAGTGCTCACTTGCACTTGCAACCTCCTAAACAAGAGCTTTCTCATCGAGTCTGGACTTTCTGAAAAACGATAGTCTCTTTTATAATAGTACTAGAGGTATAGGTAGGTTTAAATCGGTTCCTTTTCTACAATATGTTTTTGGTGGCCAGACGCGTGGTGGTTATGAATTATGAGTGAAACATGAACACCAAAAGGAACCGATTTTAGACCTCTAGTATAGATGCCATGATTGAGTGTAAATCGTGGAACCTCCTCGGGCGGACAGTAGAAGGTGTAGGTGTCGTTGTCAAAGTCTCGACCGGGAAAGAGTTCCTTGATCAGCGGGTCGTCCTTGGCCAGCATGGTCATGCAGTAGGTCTTATCGAACATAGCCTCCGTGCAAATGTAGACACTCAGTCCACCCGGGTCGTTAAGGGCCGTAGTACAGTAGTCAGTCATACCTTGCAACCGTACCACTTGAGGGCTGGCAAACCAGATCATTTTCCAGGGGTAGGGTTCACCATGTATTATATCTAAATAAGTATACGGGTCTACGATCGTTCTATGATCGTAGATCGTAGATCTACAAGTCTTCGATCGGTATTAATGTGGATGAAGTCGGGTCCGGGAAACGGGAGAAAGTCGAGATAATGAGAATGAAAGAATGATGTCGGGAGACCCGACTCTCCCGAGGAATGAATGTGAATGAAGTCGGGAAAGAGTCGGGGGATGCTTTCTCGACTTTGGGAAAGGCTAATTTTCGATTGAAGAATGAAGGGTGAAAGATGAAGGAAGAATGAAAGACGAGAGAGGAATTAATGATCGGGAGACCCGAAAGTCGAGAGAAAGTCGGGAAAGATGCTCCCCCGACATTTCAATGAATGAGTCTTCTCCCATCTCCCGATTTCATCCACACTAATCGGTATTCGATAAACGCCTTTGCAAAATAGAGAGTCTATCATTATTATAGATTGCCTTGTTGACAAAAAAGCTCCGCCAATAAATTCACTTCTACCATAAATAGAAATGATGGCACCTATATAGTAAAGAATGAGTCATTTTCCTAATCTATACGTAGACATACCTACTTCAATTTTCACTAATATTTTCAAAAAAGACAACGTAATAGACAAAGTACGAACTTTTGCTGGTAAAAGCCTGCGCGAGAGGTACAAGGGTGGAGAGAGTTCTACTACAAACTTGGAAAACAGAAAAAGGTAAGCTTGCTACGGCTACGGCTTTACCACAAAAAAGGACTACATTCGCAGTAAAAGCTTACTTCTTTGCATGCACGAAAACAAGTCTCCCGGCTGTTTGCAGCCTGGAGACTTGTGGAGATCTCAGAATCGCAGTGATTTTTAGCCAAGATGGGGCCGTAGGCGATTTCGGTGATGGAAGTTCTCGCTGACTCGGGCTTGCGCTCAACTCCTCTGCTTACCGCATAACGGTATGTAGCACTTAACCAATTACGTTCTTTCTCTTTGATTAATAAGAACTACCTCTTTTTGCAATTTCTTCTATGCAAACAGCAATTGCAGTCTAATCGTGCGTCGGGAAGGATTTTCTGGGAGGAGATCTCGAGCCGCACTCGCACAGTGCGAGTCGCACTCAACTTCTCTGTCTTCTACGGCGTGGTATGTGCGTTTATGCTTTGTTCATTGCCAGAGAATTGTTTTGCCTTAGAATTTTTATTTTTCACCGTAAGCAAAGCGACACGGTAGAATGTACTCAGAGCGCTGCCAAAACTTGTGTGCTCCCTTGTGTGCGCTGCCTAAACATAAACTATTTACGCAATAACGAAAAATAGCCATTACAATCCGAATTCCGGAGCTGGCCGGATTAGCAATTTACGAGTAGACTATGTCAGACTCACGCCAGAAATTACGATGGTTGCAAGGCAAAACTTTTCCAAAAAAACGTTTTATTTACGCTATAATGTATACGTCGTTTTTGACGTTTGATTTAGGAAAGATGATCACAAACTGCTCGCAACACAATCCTGTATTGCCAGTGTGGAGTCCAATGGGTTATGTACTACCCCACCGGCCTTGTTTTCTTTTTTCGCTCAACTTACAATTAGCTTGGCGATATTGAGTCATTTAAAGGGACATGGAAGCCAAAAAAGATTGGCTTTCATATGAAAGTTTATCGCCTAAATAATATAAAAACCAAAACCTGAGTGCACAAAAATGTCTACTTCGCGAGATATCCTAAAGATTGTTTCCCAGCCAAGGCGCAGTCCTACGGCGTTTAGCGCATAGTAACGAGGTAAATGGAATCGAGGTATTCCCGGAACAAATAAATATTTCTCGCTCCAGAAATTTTTTAAAAATATTTTTCAAACGCTATTATCTTTATTATCGTCTAAGAAACATATTTTACAAGTTTACAACTACTCTGTTTCAAAAAGTTTGTCGCTTCCATGTCCCTTTAATTATTTTATTCTTTGTGGGAAGAAAATTGAAAATAGCTTAGATTTGTTCTCAGATTTTCCCAACTAAATTATAATATAAAATTCCAGATTGCTGTTCGAAAAGTAAGGAAGTAACGCCTCTAGAAAGTTGCAATTCCAGCGCAGGAAAGTAAGTCGAGAATCTATACGTTGATACTAGGCTAAAATATGGGCATTCATTAGAAACTGTAGCACTCTGGAACACAAAGCTAGCTGATGCGTTGAGGATATGCCAGTCGGGCGAAGCGGCGCGTAGCCCGGCTGGTTATATAATAAAAGTCAATTTGCGGTGGGAGGTGTCACACCCCGAAAAATATAATCAAATACGAAAAATGTAATCAAATATGTCCAATCCAGAAACTAAGTCTATGTTCATATTGGAGTACCTGTAATAAGAGTGATGATCTCTAAGAAAGATACCTAACTCAAAGGAGGACCATTCAATACCGTAGCCAGGCTAATTCAGGCCAATTTGCATAGCGAGAGAGGGAAGGGTATAGAAGAGAAACTAATCGAATCCGTCAGGACGCCGTCAGGAATTTGAATAGATTACGGTTCCGAATGGAGGTCATTTAATATCGCCAAGCTAAGTTAAGCTGAAAAAAAGAAAACAAGTTCATTGGACTAGTACCTCGTTAAATTTGGTTATACCGGCCGTTGAAATTACGACGTGTTTATGCTTATATTATTGAAAATCCTGATCGAGTTTGAAGTGAACTTTTAGCTAATTTCTATGTTTAAAATTATAATATTTGCATGTATATTGTTGTAGATAAAAATGATATCCCCTATGTATGACAGCCCATGCACCAATGGTGGAGGGAGGGGGGGAGGGTAGTGGATCACCGATCTGTTTCCAGACCATAGGAAACCCAGACTGTTTACAGTTCACACCAGCCTGATTCCATAAATGCACCAATCTGGTTACAGATGATAATCTGATCGTGTCCAGGCAAAAAAAAACAGATTTGTAAGCCATCTGGGACCAGACTGGTGGAAATTACCAGAGTACTTGGGGGTCTTCTCAACGACACAATTAGCGTGAGCGAAATTGTTCGATTCGAGGGGCGGGGAACTTCCAGCGAGGACGTATCCAAGCTTGGAACCGAGAAGGTGACGACCACTTGGAAGGGTAATGGGAGGATGGCTTGTGACTGCCTTTCCACCTACACCACGAACTGAGCCGTCGAGTTGGCCGGTCTTCGGGAGATCGAGGGTCTTGAAGACACTCTCCGAAACGATCGAAGCGGATGCTCCGGTATCAATGAGCACATCGACAACAACGGATTTGTTGTTCGAGGGATTAACGATAGTGCCTTAGCACACGGAAGACGAGCGGGAACGGGGGATTCTTCTTGGGAAGGAGACGACAGATCGATCGAGAGAAGAGAAGGGACTATATACCATTCGACGCGTCTTGTTCTTCTGATGAAGAAAACGTAAATAATTGCTCGAATCAGTCAACATTTAATCGAATTAATGTGTAAAAACCCCTAATTTCACCATAAATCTGCACTTTTCACCCTTTAGGAGGGTCGTTGCCCAAGCTTTTGACGACGGAATTGGAACAATTCTGCACCAGATGTATTTTTTTCAAGAAAATCGACAGGGGTAAACATCGAGTTTTAGCGCTCTGAAACATGGCAAGTTGGTCAGAACAACGATCCGAAATGGTTAAATTCGCTCCAAATTGAAAATTTATGTACAATATCAATCACTGTTGTTATAAAGATATGCAAAGTAACTTTTCCCATCATTATCGTCTTTCCTAATCTCAGATGCAGCCAGATCGCAGTTATGTGTTTTTGTTCGTTATTACTCTAGAAAATCTTAATAAAATTTCACAAACTTGCTTATATAGGTTTTCTATTGATTAAAAATTATGAGATCTTCAAGATTTATTTTTTTTATTTATTTATTGGATACGTTCACACGTGCGGTCAAGCATGTAATTCTATGAAATTCTAAAGATTCTAAAGATTCTTTAGATTTTTTATTTCATTTCCTAGAAAAAGATTCTTTAGAAAAGATAAAGATAAAGATGTAATTCTAAAGATACATGTAATTCTTGCTTCTGCGATGAAGAAGCTATCTATGCGAATGTTTAACTGTAAGTCCACCTCACATTCCAGTGTTCGCACATCTATAGTTAAGCTCGAATAATAAATATTATTTGCATACGATGCTGATAGGTTTTTTGTGATGATACATTTACTATTTCAAGGAAAAAATTGAAGAAAAAATTTTGGAGGTGTAGTGAGGAGTCGTATCTCAGAACTGCGATCTGGCTGCATCTGAGATTATGAAAGACGATAATGATGGGAAAAGTTACTTTGCATATCTTTATAACAACAGTGATTGATATTGTACATAAATTTTCAATTTGGAGCGAATTTATCCATTTCGGATCGTTGTTCTGACCAACTTGCCATGTTTCAGAGCGCTAAAACTCGATGTTTACCCCTGTCGATTTTCTTGAAAAAATACATCTGGTGCAGAATTGTATGCTGATTCCAATTCCGTCGTCAAAAGCTTGGGCAACGACCCTCCTAAAGGGTGAAAAATGCAGATTTATGGTGAAATTAGGGATTTTTGCACGTTAATTCGATTAAATGTTGACCGATTCGAGCAATTATTTACGTTTTCTTGATAAGAAGAACAAGACGCGTCGAATGGCATATAGATTGTCTCTTTTCGTCCACTCTTGCATGGTTGACTACCTGTCAAGTCGGTTACGGTAGCATTACGCATTATTTATTTATTTATTTTTATTTATTTCCATACGCCTGGGAGGACGTGGTCGGGGCCAAAGTGGATGCGTACATTGGTCAATCAACAGCAATGACTTCACTCATGTGGCTCATATTAATTTTACATAATCGAAATAGGTGCTCGGTAGCTTTGCTTTCTTAAAGAATTCATTTAACTTCTTTGCAGTTCGTATGGCAAAAGAGGATTCCCTCTGAGTAGTACGGGGAACGGGATAGCATATCTTGAAAGAATTTCCTCTTGTATTCGAAGGACACAGATAATAAATGTCTTTTAAGGGGAATGTCAGATCAGTTATGCCATAGAGAATCTTAAAAGCCATTTTCATATCCCTCTTATATCTACGATAAGAGAGAGTATGCAAGTTCATCATCTCATTTCCTGTAGTGGAATCACGTTTGTTATCAAACGTATAGCCGAAGCATTTATAGAAAATAACCCTTGTGGCTCTGTTCTGCACCTTCTCAATTCGCTTAATGTCAGATTGAAGGGTAAAATTAATGGCACTAGTTCCTGTCTCAAGTATTGGGCGAACGTAGGTCAAGTAAGCCTTCCTCAGTATTGAAGGATTACTTGACTGCAAAGCTTTGAAAATGACATATAATTGGCATTCCGCTTTCCTTGTCATAATCTGAACATGAATAGAAAATTTGAGATCTTTATCTAAATGATATCCAAAATCTCTTACATGGTCAGATTTTTGAATTATCCCACCATCAATGGAATACGGGTACCCAGGGTTATCTTTACCAAGATGCAAGCATACACATTTCTCAGATGCAAGAGTCAGTTGCCATTCATCACTCCATTCCTTGATCTTATCAATTGCAATTTGCAAGCTTTTATGATCTTCTCCTTTCCTAAATTCACGATATATCTTCAAATCATCAGCAAATACTGCACTCATACAATCACGGGGAATAATATTTGGTAGATCAAATGTGTAAATAATAAACAGGATTGGACCAAGAACCGATCCTTGTGGAACTCCACTCACTACGGGGAATAGCATCGATAGAGTATCATCAACTCTAACTTGGAAGGTACGCCCGATAAGGAATTCAGATATCCATTTCACAGTTTTGTCTGAGAACCCAAGCTTGTTCAGTTTATGAACAAGCTTGGCATGAGAAACAGTATCAAATGCTTTGGCATAATCGAAATATATAACGTCAACTGTCTTATTCTGATCCAAAGCCAAAGGCATGTCATTAATGACCCCAATCATTTGGGTCTCACATGACCGCTTAGGTCGAAATCCAAATTGCTGATTTGGGAGTATTCCAAAATCAGCACATTCCCTCATTATTGATCTAACCAACAGCTTTTCAAACACGCGACATAGGAATGAAGTGACACTAACTGGCCTGTAGTTCAATGGATTCGAAAATGGTGGTTTCTTTTCACGGGGGTTACAATCGAATGTTTCCACGCACTGGGCAGTTCACCATATTCGTATGACTTTACAAATATGATGCTCAGAGGGATTGCAAGAGGGACAGCTATGCGCTTCAAGAAGTATAGGTTTATGTTATCGGGTGTTCTACATGACGAATCTTTCCATTTTTCAATCAATTCACATATTGCATGTGGTTGAAACATATCACTTGAAGTATTTGTCCTCTTTGAGAATACTCTCCCATCACTCACCACCGGAAGCAAACCATTATCCCTTACAAAAACATCACTGAAGCTATTACATAACATGGTAGCTTTGTTCTGATTATCATTATGCAAAACACCATTAGGATCTTCC
>LS889310.1:97085-108095 GCA_900490955.1 Micoletzkya japonica | reverse complement strand
ATATATATATATATATATATATATATATATATATATATATATATATATATATATATATATATATATATATATATATATATATATATATATATAAGTCTAAGCTGGCATTTAGCCAAGATAGTTTCATTGTATTTTGCGGAGTGCGCTTCAAAGATTTCTCAACGTTCGTTTTCCTCCAATAATTTGCTACCTAACCGATATCTCATAGTTCGAGCACTTTGTTCAATGGGAACTTACTTCCAAATTACCTCGTCGAATTGGAACTGTCATTTGGGTAAGAAGTAGATGATGAAGTTGAAGAGTGTTTTCTAGTATTGATGTCGATATCACCTGAAAACAAACAGACACCAGGGTTGAAAAAATAAGTGGCCAATGACTCCAGGCAAAAAAGCAAAAAAGCAGAAAACAGTGGAAAAAGCTGTTTACTCCAGTATTCATTCCGATCATCAGGATGAATTTGCAAAAAATAGACATTCGGACGTGCCAGGAATCAAAGTTGCTCTTCCTACTCCACTATAACTAGATAAAATTGCACGACTGCGTCGTTTTTTCCAATATCTTTGAAGCAAGAGCTTTTAAAAACAAAATGGATATTTGCTTACTTGACCATGAGTAGCAGCAGAAATGAATAATACGAATAAGAGACAGAATATCTTCATATACCATCAACTTAGTTCATACCGGGACAGATTCGGTATATTCGGTACATTCCAAATAAGGCCGTATCTCGGTTAGAAATGGTCGTAGAAAGTTCTGGTTGGAATTTTTGGAATCCTTAGGTCCCTGTCTACCCATGTAACAAATTAGAATACGATTTAGCAACTTCTAACCCCTCAAATCGACTCATTTTCCTTGCAGTCGAAATAGCCCTCTACTCAAAACGAATTTCATGTTTTACGTCATAACTTTTTTCTGTGTGGGCCATTTGAGCTCAAACTTAGCATACTAATAGATCTTGATGGGACGAATCGAATGGTTCCAACCAGAAGTTTCTAGACCCTTTTCTAACGGAGTTATGGCCTCATATAAGATATACCGAATCTCTCCCGATATACACTAAGTTGACGGTACGCACCTCTCAAAGTAGGATTTTCAAGCAATGCAAAGGCTCCATGGATAAATAATACCGGTAAATCTAGTAATAGATATATAGCGCTCAGGAATTTCGCAATGATATATAACAGGAAAAGGCCAAAATTACTTGTTCATGATATAAATTTTTGAATTTATCTATTATGTGTAATTGGCGAATAAGGAATTTGAAAATTGAAAGAATGAGACAGTTATAAAGTCGCTCACAGAGCAACTCTGACTCACGCTCACAAATAGTGACAGGAGAAAGTGAATGTCTGAGATTTCACTATGTACACTGATGATAGAAGTTTCTGCAACAGGTGCGGAATTATTCCGAACCTGACGATACGTCGGGAATCTATTAAAAATATTCAAAAAATCAATTTCTATATAAATCTATTCCTCAACCTTTCACGGAATTCGTTCCCAATGTATCCTCAGATTCTGAATTATTCCGAACAAGGTATGACTAAATTTTCGCGT
Organism: Micoletzkya japonica; assembly: GCA_900490955.1. Classification (NCBI taxonomy): domain Eukaryota; kingdom Metazoa; phylum Nematoda; class Chromadorea; order Rhabditida; family Diplogasteridae; genus Micoletzkya; species Micoletzkya japonica. The sequence goes on along the minus strand of LS889310.1, from coordinate 106,538 downwards.
GAAGTAAGCCATCAAATCGTGGAGGACACTCCTGTCAACGTTTATCTCTTCTTCAACACTTTGTTGTCTACATAGCCTTCCGCATACAATTCGACCGGCCTCTGCCTTAAGCACAACCTGTCATGAGATGAATACACTATCTATCTTCTCGGTGCGGAAGAATTCCGCAAAAATTACGGAAACGTCTCTCAGTGTAGTATCGCGGTAGGCAGGCGTCTTCACAGCCTGTCACTGCCTTCCCCCCGTTCCCTCCCCGCACCTTCGTCCACAATATCCCTTCCCCTCCCCTCTTCTCCTTCCGTTTCCCTTTCTCTTCCCCACCCCTTTCTGTCGGTTGCTGCGTATTAGTCATGCGGGCAGGTGAGGTGCCAATGGAGCCACTAAAGAGAAAGGAGAGAACGATTGGCGAGATTCCGGAGGATGTGGTTGGAAAAGTGTTCCGTCAGTTGCCTCATTCCTATTTTTGAACAAACAACGAACGACGTTTGGCGTATAAAGAGCGTGCAGACAAAGTATGTAAGATGAAAAAATGCCTGCTATTTAAATTTTGTCCACCGATAGAGTAAAAGCAGCCATTTGCGATGCCATGTTCGAGATTACATAGGATGCAAATAGCCAGAGGCTGAAATGGTCGAGGGGGCAAAAAGGAGCATTGTCCTCTATCAGAGAGAAACTTCAGCTGGACAGATGAACCGACGAAAACCAAGAGGGAGGGGGGGAGGAAGAGAGGAGAGGAGGGAATGATCGGAAGACTGAGTCGATTTGTACGGCAATAATGAAACGCTTACAATTAGTCATCGGATATGCCTTAGGTAAGCTTCATCTCACCGCTTAAAAAATATTAAAAGAACATAATCAGACATACAAGTTTGCAAAGCTTTTGCCGAGAACTCAATCAAACTAGATTATAATGTATAGTTTGAAATAGCCTCTTTTCAGTTGATTTTAATTTTCCTTGAATAACGTTGACGGAGAGCAACAATGAAGGTGCACATTTTGCCCTAAAGCATGAGTCGACAAAAATAGAATAGTTGCACCCACGGAAAATCCGTCATTAGGTTGGCATAATCCACCGAGGCCGGGCCTTTCCTTCCTGCTCTATCATAAGTCGTCTCCTGGCTTGCGGCTGGCAGGCTGCTCCGGAATCTTTTCTCTCCCCGCTCCCTCTCCCTCTCCCTCGTCTCCCCCATCTTCTCTCCCCCCTCCCCCCCCCCTCCTCTCCCCTCGTTTCCCTCCCATCCCCCTTTAGTCTCCCATGTTCATGCATGCTCTACTGCTACTGGTCAAAGGTTGGTCACTCCGCTGCCTTTGTTGAACACCTCCTCTGCTTCCGTTATCCAGTGTTTGCTAGGCAATACCTAGTAGGTATGTTCTGGTGGACATCCGCACCTTTACTACAAAAGGCCTTGCTTCATTTCCGACGCTATTCAATCACGCTAGACTATAGTTAATAAAGGTCTTGTTATGCCCTTCACTCTTCTAAGCACACTGAGTCGTAACCCAGGATTTGTTATCCGGTTTGCCAATCCAAAATGCGCCTAAACCTTTCACTTCCTCGCCTGAGTCAGAATGGTCTACTAACGCATAGGTGGCGAAAATGCGGTGAGAAGAGAGTCTAGACGTTTCGTCAATAATATCTATAATGATATTTATAATATTATTCCTATCTATTATCCATCATATCTATAATTCCTGCAATTTTTTAATCCTCTAATAGTCTATCATCTGTTGCAGTCGCCGTGCTCTCCGGTCAGCTCCTGCAATGCCCGGAGAATGCATCGTTCTTCGACTTCGACCCGTGCGACCCGAATCGCAGGTCGCAGTGCCCGGCCGGCTTCGCCTGTCGGTAGGTTGAAGGGACCTCCTGAATCTCCTGAATCCTGAATCCTCCTGAATCGCTACCATTTTATCGAATTAGTCCTTTTTTTCGAGGTTAGGTTTGGGATAAAAGAGAGACAATTGCCTCCTGCCATTAATGAAATGTAACCACGGTAATTTGGTGGTCGGACTCCATTCAGACGCTCTGGTCTAGCATACCTATCATTTCTTCAACTCTTCAATAATTCTTGCTATTAGTCGAGATATTAATTCTTGCCATATCTAGGCCGATGGTAAGAATTAGCGACGGAACAGCTCCGTCACATCTAATTTAATCAGCACTCTATTCATGCCGCTTCACTTCTTTGACAGATCATGCCCGTTCTAGGAGCTTAGACGAACAAAAAATGTTTGAGAAAAGTGATCCTCTTATCTAGACGTTACAGTCTCTAGCGCAACTACGAAACCTCGAAGAGCGTGCGACATTCCCCTGCCCTTTCCCTTCGGCCCTTGCCTTATCCCTCCTTCCCTCATCCCGAAATGTGGTCATTCCGGCAGCTCATTCCCTTCCAGCCGGGAGAAAGAGCGTCTGTCCAGCTGGGACTGCGGTAGTTCTGACGAGAAGCGAGAGGCACAAAGGGAAGGGAAGGGAAGAGTTTGAGATTCTCCTCATGTTGCGAGCTTGAGTGGACACTGGTCATTTCGTGCGAGACAATATAATCCAATCTGGACCAAACTGTCCATGCAAGATACTTATGCGAGAATGGTCTTCGCATGAGTAGAAATATTTTGGACGAAAAGGTTCCGTCAGTAAACGTCATTCGTACTTTGGCTGGACTCTCTTCACACCGCTTCGCTCTCTCGTTGGAAGTAGGTGCGAGGCGACTGACGGAACGTTTCCTCAAACCATAAGGCTTTGCTGAATTTTCACTCAAAATGTGTTTGTTGAGGCAGTCAACTGGAGAGGATATTATAGACATAGTGGATTAAAAAGATCCGTCGGAAAATTTTTCCGATTGTAAGGCGAGAGTGTGTGCAAAAGTGAAAGAATTAGACTTATTTTGGAACGAAAGAAGCTGACGGATCGGTTTATTCCACTATAATTGATGGCGGAACGCGCAGTTGCGAAGGGTGAAGGGGATTACTGCGGCGGAAACATGTGCAAATCCATCTACCCCCGAGGCATTATGTGGGATCACTGGGGGAGCAGCTAAGCCCGCTTACTTTTATTTTGACCCCTAGGCGTTCTTTGGAATTTAGAGATGTATTCTACTTTTGAATAATTTTTTCATAAACACGATTTCGATTTGAGTGATCGAGTGACCCGTTGTTTTTGCAGTAGCCAAAACAATATGATGTGCGAACGGCGTCCATCGCTCAAAGGTTACAATTATCGCATCAAAATGGCCTGTCAACCGATCCTTCAAAGCTGCTAGAGAAAAAAAGAGAGAGTTGCATGTCGGGAGATTGACGGAGAGATTATACATTCGTTGGGTGGTGAAAGACGCAGAATCCACGGAATGCCTCAGAATAGTGCTTCACGAGGAAGGGAAAGTAAGGAAGATTTTATTTTATAGTTTTTTTTAGTTTAGCTTTAAATCCTAAATTTAAAAATACGATAAATAACATAACATGGACACGTCCAATTTTTAAATAGCATAAATGACTCCAATATGCCATTTATTTATTCAGTCGCGGTACGCAGGCCGCAGACCCGTCCATGGCAGTTTAAATTTTTTTAATTAAAAAAATTAAAAATAGCATAAATACATAAATAATAACATAATCTCGCATATCATTTATACAGCACATAATGGAATAAACCCAAAATACATAATATCACTAAATATTCAGTCGCGGAACGCAGGCAGCAGACCCCTCCATAGCTGCCTATCTGTGCTGCGACGCCTCATCCATGACCATCGCAGACTGTAGGTTCTGAAGAATATTGGAAAATAAAAAAATAAAAAAAATTGTACACTAGAATATGTGCACTGTAATATCTATAAGAGCAGCGTGCATTGAAAAACGGGATTATTATTGACGAAAAAGTTCCGTCAGTAAACGTCGTTCCTTCTTTGTCTGGACTATCTTCACACCGCTCCGCTCTCTCGTCAGAAGTAGGAATTAGACGACTGACGGAACGTTTTCGTCAACCATAATTAAAAATTGGTGTTGCAGGGTTCACCGATGCCCAGCTATCCCCGCAGATCATTCCCCAGCTACCCTTGTCACTGTTGCCTACGGTACGCCCGTTTAGATCAAGTAGATCGCTTATTTTAACGGAAAAAGGTTCAAAATATCCGCATCAGCAACTCTGAACATGTCAGCATAGCATAGAACGGCCTTCTTTATCCTCGAAAGCAGTCCTTTTTCCTCTCCTCGCTTATTCATGAGCATGCCTCACGCGCAAACAATGCGGTCGGTGACGCGTAAAAGCGGCTGCGGTTCCGGCATACATAGGTGAATCGGTGAATATATATCTATAGGTGAATGGACAAGGAAGGTCCAGAACTAACAGACTCTTTTCGGTCATGAATGCAAATGATGTAACTGCTTGGAGGGCCCCTCTGAGGACACTGCCAGCCCTCAAGAGCATATTTTGAACATTTATTCATTTTTATCTTTAGCGGAACACGAATGTCTTCATTCTTTCAATAAGCGGTGCCTACGAATCAGACCGCTCGAGCGCTACAGTATTCAAGGAATGAAATTCGAATTCGCGCGGTCCCTGAAGAGCAATGTAACTTTGCATAAAGCTGCTCTCCTCATTTGAAACAGCGGGGAATGGCGGGAAAAAATGCAAATGTAGGATTGTGAGTTTTCGACAGTGCTCTTTCAGATGAAAGAAAGACACCAAGGTGTTTGAAAGTCCTCAGAGGGGCCCTTTAATATAGCTCCTGGATAAAATAAATAAATAAATAATGCTGGAATGATTTATTTAGCAAAACCTGAATCTGTTATTAAATGTTGTTTGAGATACAACTAGCCGATCTCGGGCCGGGCACCGTCTCTCCGGAGATTCACATAGGAGACGAGATCATCACGCTCGCCTTTCCCGACTTCACCACAGGTACGCCTAAAGCTTGAGGGATCGTATGTTGATAAACTATTATTTTTGATAAATTATAAATTATTTAATTTATTTATATTCCTATTTCGCAATCGTTCAGCCATCGTCAACTCGGTACAGTTGATGCAACCTGTGGCGACTGGCGGCTACGTTCACTCGATAACCCTCATTGGTACGTAGTCCATAGAATCTCGAAATTTGCACCGCCTCCCATCGATATCGAAGGCCCCTCCTTTGTATACCCGTCCAGTCTACCTAGTCCTGATAACAGTTGTAAAACCCGCAACTGGAAACAGAATAATAGTGGTCCATTGCATACGTTACGTCTATAGATATATGCATTTAGTGGGAACAATCCTCTTCAAATCACTCATTTCATCAATCTTTCTCAGCATAGAACTTGAAGAAAACGTTTAGTTGATGAAAATACCGATTTATTGAATTAGATGTTCCGTATTTAGTTTTCCGGGACGCTTATTTCCTGAGCATGTTTTCTCATCAGATGCCACAAAGAAGCCGTGGGCCTTATTCGCTTCTATCAACATTCCCTGGCCGGGGGGACAGCTCGTGGATCTGACTGCGGCGAGGAGGTATAGTGGAAGAAAAATATCAGTTTATCATTCCGAATATCCGGCGAGAGGGCGTGCAAAAGTGAGAGAATTAGACTCATTTTGGAATCAAAGAAACCGACGGACCTTTTCGTTCTACTGCATGGCAAAGTGTTTGACTCGAATACGTAAATCACCTCTACTATCAAAATAGCAGTGCAATCCCGTCCGTAAAGCACAAAAATAATCTAAAGAATAAAAAAGTCGATTTTTCAATGTCAATTGCAGAGGCAACGGCGCCTTCTTTACGTTCGTCAGTAACGAAACCGTACCGTTGCAGATAAGCTGTTAGTCGCCTCCGGATATCTTATCCTTCCGCTTGCCTCTCTCGGTTGAGGCTTTTCTCTATTGTTCCTTTCAGTCATACGGGCAAATGCTTTATGGTTGAGATGAAAAAACCAGAGGGCTAATCGGTAAATTCGATCAAATTGGGCATGAGTTTGCGGCACTGTTTCTTCAATAATATTGTGCCAATACTGCCTAGAGATCTGCAAGTTCTTTTCTTTAATATCTATGTTTCATTGATTTTGATGCGTAGTGGTTACGAAAGATGTATGAGAAGCATGGGCATCAACAGGACTCGATTGCGGAAGTCTAATCTATGCGTTGGATTTCAGATCGGTCCCAGTACGTTGTGCTCCTCTTCCACACCGCTATCCCTGTCCCCTCGGCCCTCCAGGACGACGTATCCAAGTGTGCGGATGCCGCGTGCGGTAAGCGGATAGTACGCGGATAGCACGCGGATAGGACGCGGACAATAAAAAAGAGCAATATATTCTTCAATCTTAGGCTATACTAGGTAATTTAATACCTGTAGCAAATATTTGATATAGTCCAGCTTAATTTATTCTTTCAGTTTTTATGCAGTCGACCGCCCAAGGACTCGGGACGCCAATAGCCGGCAGCTTCTTCTATGTGAGCTTTCCTAAATACACCAGGGCTTAGAATCTAAGAAGAGTCCCAGTCCAATATATTTAGCGATAAATTATGCAACGCATTCACTGAAAACATTTTTTAAAAAATGAGTCGAAAAACATAATCTTAGCTCACCACCCTCCGGTCACCCTTCGCCCTCGCCTCCCCGGTAACGTCATCCTCAGCCACCTCGATGATGTCGGTTCCTCTGTTAACTCTCCTCTGGTCGCTTCACCCGTAGACAGCCTTCCAAGTGTCATGTTGTACATATCGTTATCAAATACTATATGCAAATGCTATCTAGTCAACTCGATTAGTTGTGTACACTCCGGTTATGATTATACATCAAAATGATAAAAAATGAATGCATATTGCCACTCTCGCATTATTTCTGTTCTGAGTTGATCATTGGAGCGGCTATGAGGTGGTGTTATTGATCATATTCTGCGTTGATCATTGTTAAACTATCCTAGGCAACGGATGAGAATATACTGGTACGAACTTACAGACAATAGCATGCACGCAAAAAATTTCTATTCAAAGAAAGTACCTGCTTCGACAATTCGTATCCAGGTAAGCTTTGCTGAATGTTGGATTCGTAATATCTCCGTGTACATTCTACGATCCTCCGCTTCAGTTGTATCAATAAGTGTCAGTCTTCGATGGTCGACACATTCTCGACAGTCTTCTATTCGCTCGAAATACTGACCATTCTCATCGGTTGCATAGCTTGCGTTCCGGCGATGCGAAAAGTCTCCGCCGACACCGTGCTCCACTACAATTTTCGGTTTGCTTTTTTCGCATGGTATTTGGCAACGATATGTATAGTTGAGTAGATAAACCAATCCGGTCGTTACTTTGATTCCAAAATGAGTATATATTAGCTCACCTTTGCACACTCTCTCGCCGGATATTCGGAATGATTTTCCGACGGATCTTTTTAATCCACTATACAACATGACAAACGTTTTGTTGCATGTTCTCGGAATACAAGGATACGGATAGCTAAAGATAGATAGAGCAGGATAGATAAGTAGGCTATCCAGATTTCTCGCGTGCATGCTCTGCCTACGCGCCTTCTTTCGCATACCCGACCGAGCACGTGTGATAACGGAAAAGTTTCGCGGAGAGCCTCTGGGCGTTCCGGCTATTGCGGTAAGTCACGAATTTTTCCTACTTTGCAAAGCATCTTACACCTTTTTTACACCTTTCTGCATGGATCAAAGGGGTCTCAAAATGTGATGAATCATCGGATAAGAAAATCTTGGATTTTTCCAGGTTCTGGTCGACTTCCTTTTTCACGTTCGGTACACCGCCTACCCACTCATCTACGTGCTCGTTGCGATCGAGAGACTCACGGCGGCCTTTTGGCCCCCGTACGAGAACCACCTACAGCGGGGCATGCGGCGACTCGTCTTTCCTCTCTTAGCCGTAAGCGTAACAAGCTAACCCGCCTTACTATCATAGTAAGCAATCCTTTTCGCATCCTCTACTCAAAAGTGACTGACATTATTAATAAAAATCGGGGTTTTTTATTGACTTATGCTCAAAAGTATTGTGCATTTCAGCTTGCGCTACCAATCACGCTGTCGGCGTATATTGCGGCTTCCGCGGGTTTGTTCTTATGAAGCGTAATTGGTCTACGAGGATACGATTTTCAGTCCTGAACCTTCCGCATGTGAACATTACTCCCATCTTCCTTCTTACTCCCATCTCAACTTTCGTAAGCCTTTTGATTGTCTCCGTTTGCCTAGATACGGCCTATGTAAAGCGACAATACAGCTCTTTTTCTGAAATACGACAATATAGACGACGTGAATAGATTGGTGCAGATCTTCGCATATTGAGTCTAGTATAAAGACCACTATGTGATGTTGCAATGAGTAGCCAAGACATTTGTCTGCTACAAACCGCAAGGCAGACAAGGCTGCGGGGTTTGACGTTAGTCGGGAAAGTGGCGCGCTCTGCATATCGATCTGATAATCAGGGGCTACAACACCGGTACATCTTTCATGCCAAAGATTAGTCTGAACGGGCATCGACTAAGGTGCCAGGCTAGCTAACAATAATGTGCCAAGCAAAGAATTTTATAGCAAGTGTAAGCAAGTGTATTAATGGTAACCCGTACGTGTTTTTATCTTATGGTTGTTCTTGTTATTCCTGAACTTTAACCCCAATGATAGATGTATCTCAGGCGTCGGTCGTAGTCTCGTACGTGTGCCGGTGGAAGATGCGTCACCGGCACCGCCTTCGGCTACAGTTGCAGGAAAAGTTTGCCAATGTCGAGGCCCTCAGGGTGAGTCATCGCGTGGCCTTCCCAGCAACTGTCTCAGATAGTTTTTTTTTAAATCGCTTGGAGCTGGTTATTGAGCAGTACTTCGATTCAACTATTACGCACATGCGTCGATTAATTAAATTGAACTGTAGGAAATAGCGTGATGAAAAGGCGACATAGCCCTGTGTCGGAATCAATGGGCTAACCGTCGAGCTTTGAGAGCTGCCGCGCGTTCAATTTGCTTAATTAATTGACAATTAATAGTGGCCTTCGACGAGAGAGTGTGTGAAAACGAAAGAGTTTCTCTGATGAGGTCACCATTAAGTCGCAGTTAATAAGCCAGATAAAACATGCCGCTAAGCCTATTCTTCAGTCCATGTCAATCATCCTGCCGTGCACCGTCAACGAGTTTGTCTGCGTCGCTATCCTGGTTGGTGACCCATTCTAGGCGAACGAATTTCCACCCTTTCTATACCTTCTTTACACATTTTGTATATTACATGATAAATTAGAAGTTTATTAAAGGGACATGGAAGCCAAAAAAGATTGGCTTTCATATGAAAGTTAAATAATATAGAAATCAAAACCAGAGTGCACAAAAATGTCTACTTCGCGAGATATCCTAAAAATCGTTTCCCAGCCAAGGCGCAGTCTTACTGCGTTTAGCGCATAGTAACGAGGCAAATGGCATCGAGGTATTCCCGGAACAAATAAATATTTCTCGCTCCAGAAATTTTTTAAAAATATTTTTCAAACGCTATTAT
>LS889310.1:55725-67090 GCA_900490955.1 Micoletzkya japonica | reverse complement strand
GCAAAAGCCGAACTCTCGAACACATCTCAACGTATTGCACAACAACGGTCTCGAGTAAGCACAACTCCTCCATTCGTAAGCGATAAAGCTAAAGATAAAGCTAAAGACAGAGACAAACATAGCTCACTGTCATTCTTGGCCTTTCGGCAGTGCAGACACGCGTAGAACTTGGTGCCGTCCAGGGGACTGGTGCGGTTGTAGCTGAACTCGAACTGTTCCTGGGGACGGGACACGGCCGAGATGATCGCCACCGGGTGGCGGATGCGTCCCTCAATTAGGCCGCTATCACTGGGCTGGGTCAAGTCGGCTTGCATTGAGCAGTGAACGAGGCGATATTGGGACCACGCTCTATCTCAATTAGACCCTCGTACAATCCGCCCTTTTTTGCAGGGCCATCTTCCATATAAATTGCACAGTCCTGGTTCTCATTGAACGAGGCAAACTGTAAGTATAAAAAGGACAAGATTTGACACGTTCTACCCTGACGCAGGCGAACAGAGCACCTCGTTTCGGATCTGCTGGTTATGATTCACCATTGATAGGGACGCAAGCCAGGGCTCCTCAGTTGATCAGTTGATCATGAAGCAAAACAAACACAAAAAAAAAACAAAAAGACCCGAATACACAGAATGCGCTACACTGGAACCGTTCATCTTGCCTCTTCTTCCCAAGCTTTACACAAATGCTGACACCCTTTCTATTTTCTACAACGTAAAAAAACTCACGTGGATCTTGTAGTTGGAGTTCCTGAAGCGAATGACGAAATCGCCCGGCCGATGCATGGATACTGTAGGCAGGGCGACGCGTTGGGTGTCTGTCATACTGTAATGGGGAAGTGAAGCGTTAAAAAAGCACAACCCTTAAGCTAATGCCAACACCGCTAGAGCACTCGAATAAATAATTAGTAAATTTTTATAATTTAATAATAATTTGTAAAAAAAATTAAATGCATACGCGTTCTCCCACGGAAAGGGGTCGAGCGTGTCGGGCCGACGGATGCGAAATCTGCAAATTGATGGGATGTTCAAGAATGAATACCCAAGTAGAGCATAGAAAATATATTACCAAGGGGTTAGAGCAGCGAAAGATAGTTATAAGATATAAAAAAGAGGCGCACTTGGGCATGGCATCGTCCGCCCAGTAGGTTTGGCCGAGCGACAGTGGAGAAGAGCACAAAAAGTCCTGAAACATCGTTGATTTGGCAACCCTACGGACCTAGCGGCGGCACATGTATGGGAGTTATAATGAACAAAGCAAGAACTGTCAAATTGTCCAAAATAATTAACCATTTCCATACTCTAAGATTACGTTCACCTCGTCTCCAATCATAGTTCCAATGCCCACACCCTTGCTCCTATCAAAAGCGTCTTTGCGTAGTGCAATATAAGCCGGAAGCGCCCTTTTTTCAAGCGTTGACCTACCGCCTGCGTGCCTAGATTCGCTAGAAAGCAATGCTCTACTAAAAGAAGCCTTACTATATTATACGTAGTATCGTGAACATGAGGCCATCCCACACTGACAATGAGGTATGCGAGATAATTACGCCTCCTCCTCCTCCTATAATACCTTGGGACCGAAGTGAAACGCGCAGATGTGCCCGTTCAGCAGTCGCTCCCTCAGCGCGTCGTAGTCCATCCGCAGGATGGCACACCTTAAAATTATTATTATTATTTATTCGCAAGTTAAAATATAATAAAATATTATATTTTAACTTGCGAATAAATAATAATACGCGGCTTATCATAATTTAAGTGCCTACGCGAAACGCGCTCTTATGCATTTCATCATCGGGCTACCGAAGCGGGAAAATCGTGAATACTTCGCGATGTTAGACAGCTATTCCACTACCGTAACCCAATTATACTACCGTAACCCCATCAGAATACCGTAACCCTACCAGCCTACCATACTCTATCAGACGACCGTAACCCAATCAGACTTCCGTAACCCTATCAGACTACCGTAACCCAATCAGACTACCGTAACCCAATCAGACTACCGTAACCCAATCAGACTACCGTAAACCAATCAGACTACCGTAACTCTATCAAACGACCGTAACTCTATCAGACGACCGTAACCCTATCAGGCGACCGTAACTCTATCAGACTACCGTAACCCACCACCGTCTCTTGATGTGTTCCTCCTTGGGCCACTTGAACAGCCGATACTTTGCGTCGTAGCGTCGACCACAGACGACGCACGAGGGATACTCGAGGGGCTGGCCGCGGAACCGCATCCGCGGCAGCTCCTTCGTACGCGCGAGCGGATGCGATGCGTGCCGCGGAGCGACCAGGCCGCCCTGTATGAGGCTTATCAGTTTAAAGTTATTACTGAATCAACAAATTAGCTCTTCTTTAGCTCCAAGCGTGAGTATAATACCCTAGTCGAGGACCCGTGGAGAGAGCACAAGAGGGGAATGCAGGAGGTAATGGGGGCACGAATCAATGAGAGAATCGAGATGGATAGTCACGAGCAAGTAATCGACAATGGAATGAATCGGTTGAAGGTGCAGAAATAATGTGAGCAGGAAGCTGCCTAAACCATCTAGCTACTCTAACGGGAAGGAGTGATATCTTTTCATACTTTTATTTCGGGATCAAGCTATATCGAACTCATGATGTCTTTGATGTCTTGCCTTGTGGCGGGTGAAACATGTTATCAAAAATAAAATGGAAATAACCAAGACTACCTGGACATTGTCCATCGGAGGGTTCTCGTACAGCTCGTCCTCATCTTCCTCTTCATCCATAGCCACAAACTCCTCATCTTCATCCTCGTCATCTTCCTGTTTGTGACATCATTATTACTACTAAATTCAATTTATAGTCATAATTTATTAATACTGAAGCAAAAGCTGACCGCGCTTCGCTCCTGTTTGACGGGTTTGTCGGCAGGAATGGAGTCCTCCAGAAGCTCGTAGTACTCCTATAAAGAGATTACCAACGTACAATCACAGAAAGAAAAATACACGCAATGAACCGGTCATTATCTTTTCCAATAAAGCAAAAAAGGCTGGAAAATTTACATTTCCATCTTGCTCCACGTAGGTCTCTTCGTAGACCACATCTTCCGCATGAAACGAGTGCTCACTCGGATCGTCCATTAGTCCTGAGCAATAAGAATTACGCAAATAATTAAATATTTACGAAATATGCGACAAAATAATAGAAACCCTGCAAAATCGCGAAATCTTGATGAACGTCAGTCTACGATACTCGGTGGGTGTTGCTCGAGATTACGGTAGCTATGAAGCTTTATGTGAAGTTTCGCGCTCATCTTCATGCATTCGAGGTATTATAGAAAACTGTTTATAGTTTGCTGCTGAAGCGCAACGTGTCTTTCAACGTATGTGTACAATTAGGCAAATTATCAATAACCTCCAGAATTTCGGCACGAAATATTTAATACTTCCGCTATTTAGCAAGGCGTTCAAGTAAACTCCGCCCACTTTACTTTACCTTTCCGCGTTGTACGGTGATTTCACAGCTTATGCCTTCTTGCTTTTTATTGAATCTTTTATGTTATGTTTAGCTAAGTGTAGTCAATACGATACGTATCTGTTTCGCTTTCATCTTGAACTGTTCCCCCGCTAATACCCGCCTGACCTTGGATTCCGCTATCACCATGCATCTAGTACACGTGTTCAGCTCTAGCCATGGCTTTCGAATTGATTTTCACATTTATCCGTTCATATTTTGACTCTGTGGATAATTTGATACATCATTGAATCAGTCTAAAAGTATTTAAATTTAAAAAAAAGTTAATTTTAGGATAAGATGCAGTTATGGTGGCTGCTGTCGATCTTGCTTGTGACCGGCGTTTCGCTCTCATCCCAGATGGAGGACAACGAGTTTGCCGAGTTTGAGGTGATCTTTGACTCTTGTAGTCTGACCTTCGATCTCCGAACGTGATCGAGAGAACTGGACGAATGCTTGTCAACCGTCGTGTTTGCGCATCGCCATCTTGATTGCTGATTCCGATAGTATCATTATGAGATCTTCCCGAACTAGTTTGCCGTTTCAGTATCGTAGGAAATGCAGTTGCAATGCATAAAATTGTTGATCTTTGTTGTTCTCGGAAAAGGGGGGCGGTTGCAGATAATGATAGTGTAAACGCGTGTTAGATAGAGCATTGCAGCTTGCAAAAAGGGACACCACTAATCCATGTATGGTAAATGTAACAGGACGACGAGCCGGCGCCGCCTGTCGTGCCCAAGACACCGGCCAAGGAGCCAGACGAGAGGATCGAGCAGGCTGCGGAGAAGCGGGAACCGGCCAAGGTATTTATTTTTATTTATTTATCGAATAAGTTTTTTTACGTGCTGTGCAGCATATGCAGATAACGCATATACAAGTAACCTTTCTTGCTCACTCTGCTTCTTTGCAAAACTGAATTTTCGTCGTCAAATCGCATTATTATCAGTGTACAGTGTGGTACATAAATCTAGTCGTAGTCCTACTTCCTGCAATATGAATATTAACTAGACCTTGCGCTTTCTGTGAAATACCAACTGACAGTCGGGATATGGGACGTAAAATGCTGAAAGTATTGAAAAATTATAGTCCTCGGATTTCGACGATGACGACTTCGGCATTGAGGGCGAGGAGGACGAGGACCAGGTTTGTATGTATATATATCCCCATTTTCTAATTCTTGCTTTTTTCTAATTCTTGCTTTTACGCTTTGAAAAATCTGTCATCGTAATGGATAAAGAGACGTCGTTTTACCTTATTCGGATCGCAAACTGGCGCCGTTTTCCCACGGCCTACATTGTGATGTGCAGGTGGCCAAGGAGGCCGCGGACCAGGACGACGAGGGCATCAAGGCGCAGCCACTCAAGTTTGCCGATGTGAGATCTCCATTCCATTACTTCTCCTATCCCTGCTACATCCTAGAGCGATCTCTTGTACTGACTGCTTCATAGCGAACGATCCGGCAAACCACCATTTTCAGCATAGAGTTCTCAAAATTCTTTTTTTTTCCTTTTTTTCCGAAATGAGCTAGGATTTTCAAATATTGCAGGTTCCCGCGCACTTCCGCTCCAACTGGGGCTCGTACCAGGTGGAGGCGCTGGCCCTGGCCATCCTGTCCATCTATATGCTCAACTACATCGCGGGCCGCACCGCCAATCAGGTCCGGCATCCTTCTTCTTGCATCGCTTTACAGTATGGTAGCTATTGGCACCAGAGCCCGTGGTTCATGCTGTTTCAGTCAAGCTCTGGCGCTTTCCTGAAATGTAATGAAATCTTGTTTCTATAAAAAAAAATTAAGAAAAAAAATATAATTGTAGGCGATCGCCTTCTCGTGGGTTGATGCGAACAAGCAGAAGCTGGAGGAGCAGTTCTCCGTGGTCAGTCCGCGCCTTCGCTAATATCATGAATTAGGGTTGACAAACCGGTTCTTGTTTTTGGCTGGTTTTGCAGGGCTCTGTTTCGCGATGGAGTACTTGTCATCATAGATGTGCAGGGTTTAATATCATGAATTAGGGTTGACAAACCGGTTCTTGTTTTTGGCTGGTTTTGCAGGGCTCTGTTTCGCGATGGAGTACTTGTCATCATAGATGTGCAGGGTTTAATATCATGAATTAGGGTTGACAAACCGGTTCTTGTTTTTGGCTGGTTTTTTTTCAGGGCTCTGTTTCGCGATGGAGCACTTGTCATCATAGATGGGCAGGGTTTGCAGGTAGATTACTGCAGTGGCCCACCCATACATAACTACCGACAACAATAGTCCTGATTTTCTTGTGCAGTAGTCTGCCCAATACTTGCCAAAATTCTGCAGTACGCTACCCAACCACCGTACCTGCAACCGTGTCCATCTATGCTTGTCATACACTTCATCGTTGTACACATGGTGAAACCTGCCTTTGGAAAATGATCCGGTTTACCAACCGTAATGTGCATCACGGTGAATCACTATCACCACGCCTTTCCTTTCTTACGCTGCTTTCACGTGAAAGTCTCGTATAGGCAATTGAATGGACGAAAAAAAAGGAAATTCAAAATAACTATATTCTTTTGTAGGTGGGCGACGACGGCCTCTCCGAGGCGCCGTCTGACGGCCAACTACAACGGGAGACGGACAACGTTTACGCCATGTGGTGAGAGCTTGAGGGGCGTTCCATGAGAGAAAGGAAAGGACCACCGTAGGATATGATGAAAAATGGAAAATGCTTAAAAGGGGTCGTAGGGCTACTCCATTTTTACATTTGTTGTCCCTATCTGACTATAGCACATGGTAGAGCGTGTATCGTTTTGGTGTTGGAGACGTCTACTACAAGGCAGATAGATGTTGAAGCCATTCCGGATGTTGTACCGGCTACCGTAACCCCTCGACCCCTTTGATGTGCAGGTGCACGGGGCGCGTGGGCGTCAACGGGTGCATGGTCCACGTGCGAACGCTCAAGCGCCACGACATGCTCTCCCGCGTCATCTCGCTGTTCAATCGGGGCGCCGACCGGGTCATACTTACGGTGAGCCGGGAGTACGGTAGCCGGGTTTTAGGCATTTTTTCATGTTAAAACATGATATAACTGAGGAGGTCGTTTAAGTTCGACATCGAGGCCGGCGAGCTCGATCCGTACGTGATTTCGGTGGGCCAGAAGAAGGTGAGCTTGAGAATAATGATTTATGCGATTTGCACGGGGAAATGCTGTATAAAAGTGGCGGAATGAGGCTTTTACAGGGCTTGTCCAAGTAATTATAAGTTGAATTAATCTCAATCTTAAAATCTTAAAATATCTATAATAGGGCATGATACTTGAATAGATAAAATCGGATGAAGCCTATCCATGGAACAGACGCCGAATCGTATATTCTCTAATGCTCACAGGCGACGGCCCGCCTGCACAAGGACATGATGGACCTCGGCCAGTACACGCAGGAGAAGCGGATGGCGCCCGGCGCCAACCAACTGCCGACCAGGTCCTTTTTTTTTAAATTTTGAATTTCGCGCCTTTTCTAAACTGACATTTTATCCACGGCGCCACAGCAACCCGCATATGGCTTTAAATTAGCGGGTTTGGGTTGCGGTAGTGACTATCGCAAACTGACTCTCTCTCTCTTCAGCTTCACCCTGTACTCGGAATCGGCCGAGGCCGCGCAGTGTCTCCTCGACCCGCCCGTACTGACGCTGATGAAGTGAGCGGTTGCTAGAATGAGTGAACGTAATCGAAGCATGGCACTTTGCTACGAGACTCTCACGGGTTTATCCATAAGACGGCTGAAGCCGGGATCTCGCGATCATTGGCAACGTAAATGAATATGGCAATCATCACCAGAACTGGCATTGTGAGCTGCAGCTAATGAAGAAAAGTACATTGCTCGGTGAGAATTCCATGAGTATGCAAAGGTTGCAGGAAATACGAGCACCTCATCGAGTACATCCACATCTCGGACCAGTTTACGGGACCGAAGCCGGCTGAGTGAGCCACTCTTGATCATCACTAATGATCGGTGCTAGTCTCGTCTCGTCACTCATGTGCGGGCAATGTTCCCAATCATACTTTTAAGAAAAACAGGCCTACCATACACCATCGTGAATTATCATCCAGCCTACCAATTTTTTTTCACGTTTCCACATTGATTAAAAAGCCTTTACCACTATCCGTGGAATGGTGTCCCTCCTGTGAAATCATTGTCATACCTATGCGTTGCGTTTCGGTAAATCGGATAAGAAAATGTATATAGTTACATGAATATTATAAATAATGAATTATACTTGGCAGAGGCGAGCAGCTGACCCGACTGCCGGAGCCGCGACGCATCGCCGCGTTCTCCTTCATCATCGACGCCGCCGACGACCAGGAATCTGGACGGGAACTCCTGGAGATGGTGGGTTACGGTAGCTTTTAGATTACGGTATCTCCGCAGTAAGCGGATCTTCTTAGCACCTTGCCAGCTGCTTCAAATTACTTGCTAACGGGAGAGTTGCCGCTATTGCAAAAAGCTGGCTGCAGCCTGAGGAATTCCTGATTTCCACAGTTAGCGTCACTACTTCCCGATTGTAATATGACATGCCGTTTGTGAGCAAAATAAGTAAAATAAAGTGTATGATGATGAGAAAGCATAAACTTTATAAATCGCAGGTGTTCTACGTACTGGACAAGATGCGCCGGTTCCGCCTGTCGAAGGAGGCCAAGTTCAAGGTAGGGGAAACCCCTGGGATGGTGATAAGTCGCGGAGTTGAAGCCTATGAAGCAAGCAGCCTTGTGTAGTGAATCGCGCTTCGCTCCGCGTTATAGCCAGAAATCTAGGATAGTCATGGCATTATGGCTGGCATTATGAGAAGCGTTTGATGGAATTTGTGAGGACCACATAAATGGACAAAAAAAGAAAACCAACTGCCTAGACTTCGTGAATAAGGGAAACGGTTTTGCAGGCTGACAAGCGTCGACAGGCCGTCCAGGAAGCCTTCCTGAAGACGAGTCATCAGGTTGGTGGTGTAGTTTGATCTTTGATCTTTGATCTTTGATTATCTAAAATAGTTCTTGTACTATTTTTTCATACATATACTCGAACATTTTCATCCTTCAGTCTTTGCACGGTGTACACGGAGATGATGATGATGTTGATGATACAAATGGTCTATCATGAGACTAGGAAGATCTAAATAGTAGGTGAATCGCGGTTTCGGCTGCCTTACCAATGTTTGATGAATGTCTTGTGAGTGGCGATTGCCAGGATGCAATCGTGTTCCAATGATCGTACTATCTATTTTTATCGGAATTCGACGAACACTGCTTGCATCATTGTGAAAGCAATCAACAAATTCTCTCTCATCTCAAGTGTGCAATTGCCAGAATCAGTAAGAATTACTGTATTTCAGCAACGCCAAGAGGCGGCACAGGCGCGTCGCGAGGAGAAGACGAAGGAGCGCAAGCAGCGGCTACTCGAAGAAGAGGTATGCGGTAGTCGTCGTCGTGGCGGGACCCGATGTGAATTTTGCGCGCGAATATTACGATGTTCTTGCTTCAGGACCCTGAGAAGCAGCGACGGCTGGAGAAGCTCGAGCTAAAGAGAGAGCAGAAGGCGAAGCAGCCCAAGATGAAGCAGCTGAAGATGAAGTAGAGAGCCGGGATTGTGAGGATTCCGGGATCGGCTGTGATACTTCCCGGCCCGGCCCTACCGTATCTAGGTTAATCGTGCTACTTTCACTGAGCTCATATTGGTCTTCTATACCTCCCTCATGGGAATCAGTATCCTACCTATAAGTTATTCGAAGCGAAGCCGCAAAGTATTGCTAACTGATTTTGTGTATGCATGAGAGAGCTTATAATATCAAATATTCTCTATTCATCCCTCCCTCCCCCTTGTCTCGGTAGTTGTTAGGTAATAATACACTCCCTTCATGACTTTATTGTTGTTGTTATACCGTAATCTCTCCCGGACTACCGTATACCTCAGCCTATGCTGTAGTCTTCCTATCGTATCCTCACTCTTACAACTATCTTGTTGTTTCTTTACCTGACTATCATTTACAGTTCTTTCAGCGCTCCCAAAATGCGGTAAGTCCCCCGACCCTGAATTATGAAAATGAGTGCAGATTGAGATTTTTGCATTGTCTCGTTTCACGACGATGTGAAATGCAACTCTATTAGGCGACAAAGTTTATATTTATTTACATCTATCATCTTTTGGGCACGTTTGCTAGTCTTTTACAGCCATTCCATCTAAGATATTATATGTTTCTCCCATACAGTTTAGCAACTTGTAACTTTTAAAGTGCTCATTTCCTCCCCCTCCCCCTATTATTATCTCCCTTTCGAAAGTGTTTAGCCGTTCGTGAAATTCGATATCATTGTGCTCATAAGAATACACGTCTTCTTTTGCAGTTCATTTGCGTTGTTTTTTTTGTGTGAAGGTCGTGCTAACGATAATAATGTGTTGCTCAGAAACGATGAGCCGGTGGTCAACAGGACAAACGCGTGGTACTGTAGCCAACGAGAGTATACTGTAGCAATAACGGACAGCAATTGATATGCGAGAAACGAATGGAAGCGGATTACGGTAGGCCGCGGGAAAATGTAGGAGTTAGGCCGAGCTTAGTGAACATGCGTGCGTCATTGGCAAGCTGGAAACTTTACTACAATTCCTTTCTCAGCGGCGGCACGTCTAATCATCAAAAATGTGCGCTCTTGAGCACTGCTAATTGTAAGTATTTATGACCGTTTTGTAAGGCCGCCTTGCTTGGAATCTCCCTATCATCATTCTTTCTCCTACCGTACGCCTACCGTACTCCCCTACCGTATCCCCCCGTCACTCCCTCCTAAACACGGCTTGCACAAAAACCCGCGCGACATCGACGCCCTTCTCTCGGTTGATCGTTCTCCTGTGGAGGAACTCCCTCCGCAGACACCGCAAGTGCGCCCGTTCGAAGGGCACCACCAGTTCGTCTGTAATTGACGCGCTTGCAGTGTCACAATCATATCCACTCCTCGATCTATGGTCCAAAAAGAGCCGACTAACCCAGTGTAAAGTAGTAGGCCCGCGTGCCGTCCTGCCGCGCGTAGAACCTATTACACGACAGATTACGGTATGCCAGTGACATCTACAGAAAGAATGAAAAATAAGGGTTACAGGAGAAAGATTAGATTATACAATGTAGGGGCAGTTGTGTGTGTGTGTGTGTGTGTGTGTGTGTGTGTGTGTGTATGTGTGTGTGTGTGTCTCAAGGTGCGTATAAGAGGGAACGCTATCGTATACTCTCATTAGACTCATGCAGTTGAGAGACAACCACCTCTCCGCCAGCTTTGCCTCCCTTCCGAAGCGCAGCATTGCGTGATCGTTCGCCCCGTAGTCGCGGACCAACAACGTCCCTCCCGGCTGCAAACGTCCGTCTTTTAGGAGCGTTGAGATCACTTTTTTCAAATCTTGGGAAAGCCACCATTTCATCATCAAATATGTACATTTAGTCAAACTTGATCTACATATCATTTCACGCTATGTCAAGCGCCCAGTCCCGCCCACTTTGGTGTAGTGACCACCGTGCCATGCGTGCTCCACTTTCTGTTATTTACATTCGTCGACGATTACTGTAGCCACACCAAAAGATGTCATTGTATGGTGTGCCATGACCGTTGATCGTACATATTTCCTTCACTACCGATTGTACAGCGCTTGAGTTATAGCAAATAGATGCGAAAACACTTTATCGGAATATTCATGAAAGCGTTTATCGGATAAACACGGTGAACTTCATTTTGAAAAGGGCGAGGAAATCCCTGCCGGCTGCCGATAAAGACGACGGCTCGCGCACTTGATTGTATGTCTGGTTTGAGTTATCTGAACATTCTGAACCTACATCGTAACTTGATGGAAGCTTTTAAACCCTAGCAAACAACCACTTGCGGTTGGAACTAACC
>LS885176.1:420543-438919 GCA_900490955.1 Micoletzkya japonica | reverse complement strand
GTGCTTACATGGAGCTTGGCTGCCAACTTGAAAAATTTGATTGACCTTTTAGCCCGCAAATAGAGTATACTGTCTGATACATCTTTCCGGACGATAATAGAATGAACTGCTCATCGGCTTCTTGGTCTGGCTGCAGGGAGCCAATCGCACATCTCCGGTAGTATAGTGGTTAGTATCCGCGCCTGTCACGTGCGAGACCCGGGTTCAATTCCCGGCCGGAGAGAATTTTTTTTCTTTTCGAGTCTCATTTACAAATCAAGCGTTGTCGTCTCGTTTTCGTGCTTACATGGAGCTTGGCTGCCAACTTGAAAAATTCGATTCGCCTTTTAGCCCGCAAATAGAGTATACTGACTGATACATCTTTCCTGACGAGCCAATCGCACATCTCCGGTAGTATAGTGGTTAGTATCCGCGCCTGTCACGTGCGAGACCCGGGTTCAATTCCCGGCCGGAGAGAATTTTTTTTCTTTTCGAGTCTCATTTACAAATCAAGCGTTGTCGTCTCGTTTTCGTGCTTACATGGAGCTTGGCTGCCAACCTATCTTTCCGGACGATAATAGAATGAACAGCTCATCGGCTTCTTGGTCTGGCTGCAGGGAGCCAATCGCACATCTCCGGTAGTATAGTGGTTAGCATCCGCGCCTGTCACGTGCGAGACCCGGGTTCAATTTCCGGCCGAAGAGAATTATTTCCTTTTCGAGTCTCATCATTCTGAAATTTGGGTGAAATTTGGATCATTGTTATGACCGCAGTGACGATAGATCACAGCGGGAACCGCCATTCGTTAGTCGAACGCTTGGAATGCTGTGATAAAGGTCAACGATATTCTCGTTTTTCCTTCTCGTTCACTCTTGCGGAAAACACCCGAGAAATCGTTTTCGGGTTTGGCCAACACTAATCCACTCCACCCTCTATCCCAAGCGAGAATCCCCGTCATCTCTTCCTCCTTCCTCGCACACTCACAAGCAACAAGGAGACCTGGTTGTCAGTCTTTTATAAAATCCAACTTTCCTCATAAATTGTCAGCAAATAAATGAAACTTGTTCATCATCTCTTTCGTAATTCGCCCCAAACCATTTAGCTTCCTTAGTTTCACATAGTCTTCGACTGTGTCTCCACTCTCTCTCTCTCTCTCGTTCTCTCTAGGCAACCGACGAAAGCCCCCCCCCTCCAACATACATTCTCTATCCACAAAAAGCTTCTCCCCCTCCTCCTCCTCCCGTATCTTCTCTCTTCGTACTATGTCTATTTTTGCGTGTCTCCTCCAGATATCCGTTCCAGATTCGCGTTATCGTCGACGATGGTCAAATGAACGCCCGACGCTTTGCGCTCCTCCTTCTCGCGATTCCCGCCTCCTCGGGCAAGTATTGAGTGGGGATGGCAGAACGAGAGTGAACGTGCACAAACAGTGCACCACTCAGGCGGAAATAGTGAAAACGAATGAAGAGGGACACGTTGTGAGATCATATATATATATATATATATATATATATATATATATATATATATATATATATATATATATATATATATATATATATATATATATATATATATATATATATATATATATATATATATATATATATATATATATATATATATATTATTCTACCAGAATTTCTCATAATCAGGTTTACCAAATGAGTGTCAACAACTCTTTGTTTTCTTTCGCATGCTGGTGACTAGTCCCTCACTACGAAGTGATTTCGTCAATATTTTTTTCATTTATTATTGAAGGAAAATGAACGTTGAGAGAGCTGCACGGTTCTTTCCGCTAACCACCGTAAAACTTCAGCCGGAGCCGGCGATTAGCCTAAGCTGGCATTTTGCCAAGAGAGTTTCACTGTAGGGCATGGAGTCGTGTGTCCAAATACGCTTCACCCCGCCTTCATCTTGAGGCACGACATTGGGAGGGTGGACGCGGGGATGGTGGACGGTAAGGGCACGGAGTCGTGTGTCCAAATACGCTTCACCCCGCCTTCATCTCCGAACCGAGGCACAAACAACTAATCTCAATCATTATCAACATCTCAATCAGTATCAGTATCAGAATCAGCAAACAGTATCAAAAAATTCTACCCCACCTCTTGTGACTCATGGCGATTCTGTGACCCAGAAAACGTTGGTTCCAAACCATTTCTATACGAGGAAAGAACAAGTTTGTTGAAAGAACAATTTTATGAAAATGTTCTAGAAAATACCATATGCCATACAGCAAAAGACAGCAAATTCGAAATCTACGTCCCCGAAAACCTGGAATTTCATTAACTTGAGCAAAAAAGTGCAACAATTGCCCACCGTGGTGTAGGCACGCAAATGAGTTGAGGTGATCTGAAGGGATAATCAGAGAGATAGAAACGAATTCACCAAAACTGAGGAGAACAAGAGCTAAATGAGCACGGCTGTGTAAACTCAGTGAAGAGTCTCTCCGCTCTTCCCTGATTCTAATCTACCTATGTATTTAGGGAGGGTGTAAGTGAGAGGCGATTGAATTCGAGATGAGTCGATAACATGAAGGGGTTACAGAAGAGAATAAGAGAGAATAAGAATATTTAGCGGAGTGATGCGCTGCAAAGATTTCCCAACGTTCGTTTTCCTCCAATAATAGCCGAGCGATGAAGTAGTATGAAGTAGGTAAGATGTATACGTGCCATTGTAGTGCTCAGCCAGACAACAACGACCACCTCTTTGACGTCTTCGAGCACTTCTTCCACATCAGCATCGAATGCTACCAACCCGTCCTCTCCGTCCCGCAATGACTCGTCGACCCCCGTCACCTCCTCCAGCAGGGCACCCGTTATGCTGACGTCAGTCTACGTCGCACCGCTCGTTCCCACGAATCTGTGTAGGTTACGAGGGGGGGGGCAAAAAGTTTAACTGCTTTTCAAAGAAAAAAGCTTCTTAAAAAGCTTTTTTAATTTTTTTAACTCTTTAAAAAGCAAAAGCGCTACTACTGAATCGTGATCTCGGTAGCGCTACTATTGAATTGTGATCGTGCGAGGATCGACAATATAAGACCCCGTGGAACTAAAAAGTCAGCATGGTATCTTGGCACAGAGGCGAAATGCCAAGATTCCACCTGGATTCTTGGCATTTTGTTACTGTGCCAAGAAGATACCATTCTGACTTTTTAGTTCCACGGGTCTTATCTAGAGTTCGACGCATCAAGACCAAGACTCAAGAGCTTGCCCCTTCCCCTCACCATGCCTTCCCTCGACCAAGAGTCTTGGTGACCTCGCCCCTCTTGATTTACTCTCGATTCCCCCGCAAGACCTTGCCGCAGAGCAAACGCCTATGCGCCCACTAGTTCAAGATTCACATACCGTCAAGCTAGTAAATTGTGGGCCGTGTTTGAAACACTTGAAACAAGGCCATATCTCGGCTGGGAAAGGTCGTACAGAGTTCTGGTTGGAATTTTTGGAATTCTTAGGACGAGATCTACTTGTGTGTTCAAGTTTGGTGATGATTAGACAACTTTAAACCGGATAAAACGGCTTTTATCTTATAAATCCCGATAAATTCTCGCTATCCCAGTTCGAACCTCTCCAATGCCACATTTTTACGTTTTAAAGGTCTTTAAACTTGAGGAATCGTTACCAAACTTGATACACAAATAGATCTCGTCCTGATGATTCCAAAAATTCCAACCAGAACTATGTACGACCTTTCCCAGCCGAGATATGGCCTTGTTTCAAGTGTTTCAAACACGGCCCACAATTTACTAGCTTGACGGTAGGTAGTCATAAAGGAGTAAGGGCTATGGCAGTGATCTGAGGAGGTCGACGTGTCGGTATGTTTAGTATATTGGAAAGTATCTAGTTAAGCAATATGAAGGGTGTAGTTCGAGTCCCCTATGCTCAGCTTTTTTTTGCATTTTTGCATTTTACGGTTTCGAAATAATACAGGTTCCACATAATTTAGCATTAATTGTATCTCAATTCATTATAAGTATTTAGTAACGAGCATTTCGAAAACAAAGATAGTTAAAATTTTTATTGACGACATATTTTTCTCGTATCAGATGCGAATGCAAAAGAAACACCATTGACTTTTCAAGGAGAAGTATTTTCTCGGCTATGGCATTCACCAACGCCTCACCTCCTCACTCAGAATGCTGAACTCCGCTCTCCTCTCCTCTGTCTCTCTCCGTCCCCTTCCCCACCCTCTAACTAAAAGTCAAGAGTCTTGTTCCCGTCGACCAAGAGTCTTGGTCTGGTCCCTGCCCCATCGCAAGCTCTTGTCGTCGTGCTGGACAGACTCTCACGATCTCTTGACGCAATAAACGCCAGTGGCAGTAAAGGGATCAAGACCTTGGCTCTTGATGCGCCGAGCTCTAGGCTTATCTGTATCGATCTCTTCGCAGCCTGTCCCGCGGAGGGCGAGTTTCGCTGCCGTGCCTCGGGCCGGTGCATCCCGCAGCTGTGGCTGTGCGACGGCGCCTTCGACTGCACGGACGGCGAGGACGAGCGGCAGGAACGCTGCGACGTCCACCGACGTACGTCGCTGAATGGACAATATCTCTCCTAGCTTTTTCGCCTTTCATTGACGAACACGTTCCGTTCGTGTTCAGCGTACGTTCCACGAAAAAGCTGTACGTCCCCGCCTTCTATAGAAGCGTAGACATTCGTTGAGAGGAGCATATTTTAACATTATTCCGGACCTGTAGTCATTGTTGATGTATCGTCCACGAAACTTCGAGACACCCTCCTAGCATGATAGAATTTTCACTTATGCGAACATTGCGCAAGATATACATATTTTTTTGTATTATCCCCGCTTACCAGTACAGAAGGGAACCGTAGGTTGCAAGCGTCAGGCCTTCGGTTTAGGAGCTTCTCCCTGCTTCGGCAACCAGCCAGAGTGCATCGCATCGGACGGAACGCTGAGGTGAGAGATGGGCAGGTATCTATCTCCATTTCGCAGACCTTCAATGCCGCTTTTCCAGGCGTTTGAAGCTGGTTGGGTGATGCATTTAAGCGCAAAATTCGAAACATAAATGGTCAAAATGTCATGAAGCTAAAAGGAAACGAGGGATTGCATCTATCTATCTATATACACTGCGACTCATGGCTAGAGCATTCAATATGTTTTGCTACCATTGCTGAAGAGACGCGTCGCGGCTATGAATGATGTATGAAACAGATACATCAAATAGACCCGAATGGAATGCTCTACTCTGACCAAGTCATTGGTCGAATTCTAGTTAAATACATCCCTGAAAGATATGGGCTGGTCACCGATCCACCCAGGTGCATCCACCACGAGTGGCTGTGCGACGGGCATCCCGACTGCGCCGACGACAGCGACGAGAAGAACTGCGATCGGAGAGGTAGATATAGTCGAGTAAAAGATACGGTAGACATAGTCGAGTAAAAGATACGGTAGATATAGTCGAGTAAAAGATACGTCAGTAAACCGTTCCGAATATAAGGCGAGAGAGTGTGCAAAAGTGAGAGAATTAGACGCATTTTGGAATGAGAGCAACGGACGGATCGGTTTATTCCACTGTATATAGTAGGCTATGGCGTGCGTTGCATATAGGTGTCGCACAATCAAATGGAGCTGAATTATTGTTGGGGAGCAATAAAAACAAAGCAATGTCCATATCCACGCGATTTCAGCCCCTCCCGGCAGCGACGTGCTACAGATGTTCGGGGGTGTGGCACAGCCGGCGACCGTGATCTGCCTGCCGACCGAGTTCCAGTGTAGTATGGGTACGATGACGACCGAACTAGAGCCGTCGAATCGAATCTTTTTCGTGGCTATGTTTCATGTATTACCATAAAGTCATCAATGTCTTGCTTATACGGAACTAGATGAAAGATAACCGTAAAAAGGACGTGATTCGACGGCAAATTCGCTAAACACCGTAGCGGCAGAATCACGAATTATACTTTGCGATTTTCTACACTGCCTATATCTAGTTCAGGCGGTCCCTGTGTGCCCCGCGAGCTGCTCTGTGATGACATCGTCCACTGCCCGAACGGGTATGCCCTGTCGTTTACCCATTCACCTCCTATCCTCTCCAAGACTTATATTTTCTCCTAATCGACCTAAGCGCGTTCGGAATGCGATTAGGTCGATTAGGAGAAAATTTGCGCCGGCTTGCGCAGACGAGTCATCTTCGCCAGTATGTTTTATTACTTTTGGTGACGAGACGCATCACGGTCATGTATGGCCTGCGAAACATATATATATATATATATATATATATATATATATATATATATATATATATATATATATTGTAGATTTTCAATATTAGCGTAGCCTATGAAACGTTGTCTTTTTCTTATAATTTAAAACCTATAAATCGATTAAACTTTTCTTCTAATAGCATTTCAGCGCGGACGAGTCGTCCTCCGCCTGTTCCTCCCCTCCCCACCTAGCTCCCTCCCCCGACCTCGATGACGTCATCAACGACCCCACCAACTCCTCCAACCCCTTCGCACTCTCAGCGCTCCTCGACGACGTCCACCCTTCAGAAGGCCAATCGACGTCCGCTCCTCCCAAGAATCCGTCCGACCAAGCCTTCGTACCCGCTGTGGTCCCATCGTCCCAGTCGGAAGAGGGAGGTCCCTCAGAGGCTACCGCCCACAGTGAGAGTAGCCCCATCGAAGACGCCAACAACGTCCCTCCGAATCCCTTCGATCCATCTAACTATGACATACCAGAGGAGGAGACGAAGAAGCCAGCCGAGCAGCCGATGAAAACTAAGGAAATCGACGGCGGTAAAGGCGAGACTCCCACAGCAAATGGTCAACCTGAGGAGAAGCCAAAGCCAGAAGTTGTAGCGGGGACCAAATCTGGGACCAAACCGGAGACCAAGGGCTCGTCCCCAGCGGTGCCATCGGTCTCCAGTGGCGACAATGCCAATAAGCAAGTGCCTCTTGCGGCGATTCTGCCCTATCTCACGGACAGTACGAAGGAGGAACTCAAGAAGGTATATATCTACATATACACCCTTTAATTATTTCATGGGTATATATATTCATATTTGAAGGTCAACGCAACCAAGTCGCAGGCCGTCAACGCGTGGAGAACCGCCCAGAACAAGAGCGAGGTCAGCGATTAGGGCTGGGAAAGCAAGCAGTAAACGTATGCACTGAATGAAATTTCACTAGCACACCGTGAAAACTCACTAGGTGGCTGGGGAAGTATTCCCTAAAGGGATAAGGGGAGGCTCAATTCTTAGGGAATTTTCGCGTTAGTATCGTGTGCTGGGGAACAATTCACTAGCGGGACAGTGAAATTTCGCGTACATTGATTGTAGTAGACTTCCTTTCGTTCTTTACCTGCACCGTGCACAGAATGGAAGAAGAAAAAGGAAAGGAAGATGCCGTTTACTGCTTCGCTTCCCAACCCCGGTCAGGATGAACTGGAAGTGGAGGGGCAGAATTAGTGCTCGGCAATCGAACCTTCGGACCGGGGGGAACGTATTATACTTCTGAATTTCCTATAAGGGGGCAGACGCGATGGCACTGTGGAACCTACAATTAGCGCAGCCCATGCGGGTTCGGATGGTTATGCTTCACCCTCCGCTTATAAGCAGGATGGTCCGGAAGGAATGTTTCCCCGAGATCACATTGGGCAACATAATCATTGAACTGAATTTTCAATTCTCTTATATCTAGCTGAGGGTGTGCGAAAAGATGTGCAAGCGGTTTTCTGATAACTAACTAGATCGGTGATGTATTGTCATTGATATTATAGTGGAATAAACCGATCCGTCAGTTTCCTTCATTCCAAGATGCGTCGAATTCTCTCACGTTTGCACACTCTCTCGCCATATATTCGGAATCATTTTCCGACGGATCTTTTTAATCCACTATATATATATATATATATATATATATATATATATATATATATATATATATATATATATATATATATATATATATATATATATATATATATATATATATCAGGTTCACTCGCTCTCCTCCTACTCGCACCTTCCCGGTCTCTACTCCAAACTGCAGCCGCTTCTCTCGTGGTTTCCTGATAGGGGAGCGGAACAGAAGAAGCAGGAAGACGAGAGGACGGTGAAGGGAGGGACTGAGGGGGAGGAGGGGAGGGAAGGGAAGAAGGAGGAGGAGGAGAGGCGACGGAGGACGAGGAAGAAGCGGGCCAAGGATGTCAGGTATACCTATATGGGCGAACACTTCCATTATGTGGGCGGAGATTCGTCGTCGATGATACACTCGTATTCCAAGTGATTCGATGCATTTCTATGACAACCCTCGAATCAAGAGGACGAGAGAATCGAAGACAATTTGTAGGATCCGCCCTGTGCCCTACACGATCTTCGCTGCCCTTCAGCCCGCCGACGCCCTCGATACGTACGACGAACAGGGCAGCGTCAAGGTACCTGCGTACAGTGGAGTAGAAGAGATTTGTAAAAAGAGATGCATTCCGACCATCAGTGTGCGCAAAAGTGAGAGAACTAGACGCATTTTGGAACTGTCTATAAACTCGATTAGGCCTATCTACACGTAAAAGCACAAGGCAATGTTTGCAGTGTCTGGGGAAACCGTTATTCTTTCTTGCAGACTCGCCGTGCCGCCCAGCCCCCGCTGCAGGCCCATGATGCCACGCCGCCCCAGGCCAAACCCCAGATCGACGACCCGAAGGCCCGGCCACCCGATCCGGTAAGCTTGTTTTTTTTTTGGAAATTTCCTTGAGTAAGCTTTAGTCTGGACTATTTCAATTTCTTTGATACACTTACATAGAGAAATGTACGTATTTTCCAATCTCGGAATGTCACCTACGATCGGAAAAAAGTTTTCAATTCCTCAATGATTACCGAATAGCACCTCGCAGCCTACAAAGCCGGTGAAGGCCGCCACAGCAAAGGCCACGACTACTCCCACCACGACTGTTCTGAAGATCGACGTCAAAGCGACGAAGGCTACTGTAGCCGCCACTAGGGGGTATCTAATACACTTGTTACTTCTTGACCAGAGCCGTCGAATCGACTGTCTTTTCCACGGTTATGTTTCAGTTACAGTTTACAGTTTTACACCGTTTATCTGGGCTAACAGTGGAGGGGTATCCAAAGGAGGGAGTTTTGATAGATAGGAGAGGACTGGGTCTTCAAATCTTCGTCAAGCACTCACTCAGCCCGCGGTGTCGATGATCTTGAGTATCCTCGCAATCCTGGTTTGGCGCTAGTTCCCCCGTGCGCCAAGTCTTCAGGGGGAACGATTCGTCTTCTTGTCCGAGATTGAAAGGGGTGCGCTTCATCGAGAGAGAATGAAGAGATCTGACCACCCGCGACGAGGACAGAGAGGAAGAATGACACACCAATCGCACAATGAGCCTTATGTTTCATGTATTACATAAATCCAGCAACCGTCGAATCGGCTGTCTTTTCCACGGTTATGTTTCATGTATTACATAAATCCAGCAATAACCTGGTTATACTGAAGCAGATGAAAGATAACCATAAAAAGGACCCGATTCGACGGCTCTAGTCTTGACCAGAGCGCAGTAATTCGCGTTGCTGAGGAAGTTGTGCATTATCTGGAATGCAATGCAAAGACTTGTTTTTAGTAAAACTACTTTGTCCAAGCCGGAACCCGTAACGGTTTACGAATTGCCGGAGAAGGCGGAGGAAGAAGAAGAGGTGATTGATTTTGCGTATTTCAAGCACTCCGACTCCCAAACAAGCGCCGGTCGTAACTGTCTATCTAGGCAACGACGAACATTTTACAAGTGTCACCTTTTCTCTCTTCAATAAAAAGCAATTGTATGCTTCCAGGAAAAGAACTCGCTTCTGGACGGCCTCGAGCCCATCCATCCCATCAAGGTTATCGCTATCGAGCCGCAGCACGTGCGTTTGTGTACTCTTACCTACAATTAGTGATTAGGCAAATCGCTTTACTTTCAGTAGGCTTATCATACAGTGATAGATAGATGGATTTATTGCTGTTTCAGAGAAACGCGTATAATAGAGAACAAAGAAAGAAAAATGATATGAAACGGATAAAAAAAAGTATGGCACAAAAATGTAAGCAGTAAAGAATCCATTACGTAACATTATTAAATGAAGATGGTCGGCTGTAGTTAAAAGCTCTCGCACTTCGCACAAAGAAGTTATTTGCCCTATAATTTTGACTGCTGGAAGTATAAGCCAGCATGAAGCCCGGCCCTCGGCATTTAGATGTTCTAATATTGTAATGATGGGCTAATCTATTTGAGAGTCTAATGTTTCTATATATGAAGCTAACAAGCATTTTGGAATCTATGCTTACTCTTCGTTTTTGAAGGCTCTCGAGGTTAATTCAGAGTTTCTGGCTTCATGAGAAGGCATATCATTCAAGGATTTCCCGAAACAGCGTTGATATAGCCTTCTAGTAAAATAATTTTGGACCTTGTCAAGTGCAAGAATATCCTTCTTCTGATAAGGACTGTAAACAGTTGTTCCACTCTCTAGTATTGGTCGAATATAGATAGTATAGGCTTTTTGTAACACTGCAGGATTCTTAGTTCTCAGAGCACGAAGTAAAAGATTAAGAGCTCTCAGTGTTCTAAATGTTAAGCGAACGAGCCAAAATGCTTAGGCTACGGTGTTTTCCGTGCGAGAGTTCCTAGCGAAATCAGGGTTATTTTTCGGCATCTCGTTCGCTTACACATTTTGACTGCTGTCAGAACACTGTGATGATGGGATTAATTGATATCGCACTCAAGTGTATTGACAGCTATTAGCATTTTGAAGATGACAGACGATCTTTTTTTCAGGGCATCCCGATCATTCCGTCCAACATCGACGAGGACATTCTGCTGTTGACTGGAAAGCAGCCTAAGGAAGACACGCTATCCGCCGACGACAAGGACCTTCTCGACTCCAAGCCCCTGTCCCGACAACGCCTCGTCGACGACCACGGCCTTCTGACGGTCGTCAAAGATGAGGGCGTACCCCTACGGGCTAAGAAGCTGCCCCTCAGAATGCCCCAGTCTCGATATAGAGATGACGGCGAGGGAGCGTACGATTGATAGATCAATGTCCTAAATGCTAAGTGACCGAGCCTAAATATACGAGATACAATGCTTGCCGTGCGAGAGTTCCCACCAAAATCAAGCTTATTTTTCGACATTTCGTTCGCTTAGCATTTTCGCTTTTTTCAGAACGTTGTGGACCGATGAGTGTTCTATTCCTGTAGTATGTCATGATACCCCCCTTATCGACGCTCAACGAGTTCAGTGAATAAAGAATTGCGTGCCTTTGTAGTCTGTGCTGGAAGAAGGAACCTTGCGCTGCGAATCACGGCTACTGCAATTTCCCACCACAATGAAGTGCCTGCATCTGTAGTACCACAGATCACTGCAAGAGATAGATACGTGCGTATATATCTACGAATGGTACTCTCTACGATCTCTGATTTGCAAACTCTTCTCCGCGCTCGTCAACGTACCGTTTAGCAGCTCAGCAAGTCCGCTGGCTTTGCCCCGTCCGATTAGGGGCGTCTACTCTTTGGCTCTCTTATCTCTCCCTCCCCCACTCCCCTCCCCTCTCCTTTTCTAGAGAACTCTCCGCCTGTCCACGCTAGATTGCATCACGCTTACCCGCACCCCTACCTACTCTTCTCTCGCAGCAGCTCCATTTCAGCCCCGTTTCACCGTTCGCTTCCCTCCTTTCTGCTACCTGCGATGTGTCTCGACTTTCACAAGGACTTCCTATCCTTTCCTCTGGAAAACTTTATTGAAGACCAGACCGGCCTAACCTCGGGTATGTTTCACTATTAACAATATTAGGTATAGTCATGATGACAACGAGATAACACTGTTATGATCACATGGTGTGTTTCTATCATACCCCTCCCCGATTGACTATGTCGATCATTCGCAAATATCAGTGGCCTGACGAGAACTCTGATCTCTTCTTTGTCATTATCTACTATCCAAATTGTGATCTGGGGATACTGCTCATCTCTCCCACCTTGAGGTTGCTCTACCCACGCCTCGGGCAGTACTGCGGCTCTCCAAGTGGATCCTCCCTTCCCGGCCTACGCCCCTCCCTATCCCCGTGATGATGCAACCATCGCTCATCTCATACTCCAACACCCGAATCTCCATCCCATCACCGGACCCCTCCCCATCGCGGTTCCTTATGCCTCATCTCTCGAGGCACTGCCAACAATCCGACCAAAACTTTCCCCGCCCGACTACCTCTTGGCGAGGTTCGTTGCTATTTATCGCGAAACTTATTATAGCAAGCGTGCGTTTTTTTATTAACCATCGTGAGTAATCCAATTCCAACCGCCTCAACTATATCGGTTTGATCTTTGCTGCTGTGTCCACAGTGCACTCTAGGAAGCGTAGCAACCAAATGATTGAATCAAGAACGCGCATTAGCGATTGCCGCATGGGAGGAGAGTGCATATCTGCATAATCGTCTGTTGTTCTTCGTTCTTCCATGATTGAAGTAAATGTTCCGCCAGTTCTTGTCATTCCTACTTACGCCAGCAGAACGAAGCAGTACGAATGTAGGAATGAGGTTTACTGGCGGAGCCTTTTGTGTCAGTATTATTCCTGCCTCAACTATGGATCTTTGATCTTTCAGTTCGACGGCAACCGATCAGTCCGCGACCGTCAGGCCTCTCCATCTCGGCCCGCTCAACCACCTTCCCCCGCCCGATCTGTGCCACTTCCACTCCTTCCTCAACGACATCATCGAGTGCGTCAGGGGCGAGATCAGGAACGAGAAGGTCGGGGCTTGCATATTGCCCTTCGGATGCAACTCTGGGGGGGGCGGTTTAGGATATTGTAATATTATCATGAAACGATAGGGCAATAACTGGAGATGATACGCTAACAATAAGTACTGCATCCCACTGAATCGTTAGTTTTCACACATAGTAGTGAAAAAGGGAAGATATAATCGTTCCGGGCGCAACTCCGATTCCGGCCCCTCTAGCGTAATACTATCCAATTCTAGTAAAAAGCGTTCACTCTTATCGGTAGCTTATTTTAGAGCGGAACGGTGTTGTGTCAAAGTGCGAAAAATCTGCTAAGCTGCGAAATTCGTAAAACAAAATTATACTTTGGCTATACTCTCTTGAGTGGAATTGTCTACCGTTTACTTGTACTCCCCCTAAATGAGCATATATAATGGTTCGGCCTGTCCAATCTGGAAACCACACTTCATCAAATCGGTCATTTCATCAACTTTGGCAGAAATACAATCAATTAGTGCTGATGAAGCGACCGATTTGATGAAAGTGGTAGTTTCCCCTCCAACCGTCCCTCCCGTTGCAGTCGCTGTGCGCCCACACAATCTGCAACTCGGGCACGACCTTCGACGTGCCGGTGAGGAGCGCGTCGTGTTGCGCATGCAAACCGAAGGAGGAGGAGGAGGAGGATGGGAGGGAGGAGATCGCGGAGGTCGGGGAGAAGGAGAAGGGAAGCGAAGAGGACGGCAAGAGGAGGAGGAGGAAGTGTCTGAAGAACCTGAGCAGGGTGAGTGTAGTATTCACGTGAAATATATGTAAAAACGTTCCCGTCAGCAAACTCGTTCCCACTTTGTCCGGACTCTCTTCGGACGGAACTTGTCCTCAATCATGGATAAAATATGTGATGGACTTGTAGATAGAGCGAAGAGTGTTTGAATTTATAAAAAAATAAAGTGATATGTATTCTAGAACGAGTTCGACGAGTACAAGCGCGGAAAGAACCGCGAATCGGCGAGGAAGTACCGGGAGCGGGTGAGGGAGAAGCGCAAGGCTGACTGCCTCATGGTGCTTATTATCATTTGATTATCGATTTTACGTTGAAGCTTTTTTTTTAAATACTAGAGAAGCGGTGCAACGGTGGTCTTTTCACACGTAACCCTGACGAGACATCTCTAGATAATACGAAACACTCTGGTGAAATTCCGTATTTAGATGGATTTCCGCGTTTTGCAGGTTTCGGAATTCGAGACGCGCAACAAGCAGCTACGGAAGGTGTGCGGCCGGCTGGAGGGGGAGATAGCGGAGATGAAGCACAGGCTCCTGGCCTGTCAGTCTGCTACAGGACTATGAGCATAAACCTTGTTGCTATAGATAGTGTACGCACGATTTCTCTCCATCCTACGCGTTCATTTTTTCGCAGCAGAGCTGAGAGAGCGAAACGCCGCTGACTCAGCCATTGCGATGGCATTCGTCAGTCGATCGCCGTTCTTTCTTCTTCCTTCTACTGATGAGGTTTTTGTCGAGAGCCGATCTTAGGTAGTTCTCACGACATTCATCGTTTTGGCGGGTGACCATGTCTCGCTCAGGCTACGGCAGCATTACGGCTGTCCAATCTTACGATCTAATAACTGCGTAATCGGTCGCAGATGCATAGATAGGCCTATAATTTTGCAAACTTTTGACCGATTTTACATTTTCGATTTTTCATCCCATCCGCGTGGCCCATCGCTACCTTCTCTTATGGAATTCTTTTAGCTTGAGCGCTATGGAAATCTTTCACTGCGTTGGCAGCCATGTTATAAAAAAGTTCGCCCAAAACGTCACGGTTTAGATCAAAACATGGCAAAGGTTTCTCACACGCCCATTCGCCACGCGTCACAATGTTCTGACAACAGTGCAAATGTTAAACGAACGAGATGCCGAAAAAAATACGCCTGATTTCGGTAGCAACTCTCGCACGGAAAGCACTGTGTACTCTAAAAATCTTGACTCGTTCGCTTAACACTTACAGAACATTGTGCCCTCCTTTCCCATCCCTATTTCCCGGCCGAAGTAGGCCTTCCGCCGCACGTTATCCACCTTCAATATGCAATATATACCTATATTGAATAATAAATAATATTGTAATATATATCTAATTGTAATATATACTTATATTGAAGCGTGTAGCCTGTTCCTATTCAAGCCAAATTCTGGTCGAACTAATAAAAAAGTAAATAAGCGATGTGTATTATGTGTACGCTAGATATATTCTCGTCAAATCTCGCTATTTTCCCTTCCGAGGAACTGCCGCCACAACAAAGCGCGTGCCTAGATAGTCACAACGATCGCCCCTGGATACCGTCCCTCCGCACCCATTCCCCCCCTCCCTCCTCACCTTGTGCTCTTATCTAACGCCTCTCCCTTCACTGCTCACGCTTCCGGAGCGGCTCAAGCTTTTAGGCATAGATAAGCGTCTTATCTCTATGATTTTTCATATTTTATGCAAATTTATAAATATTACTGAACATTCCGTCGGTAGCGTCTTTTCCACTTCATCATGTTATTGACAGAAAGTTTTTTTCTAGTTTGTCTGCACACGGTATTCTGTCCCAATGCAAAACCTTTGGAAAGCGAAAAATCATTCTGTCATTTCCTAATACGGTAGATCGGTGTGCCGCGCACCACGAATACATTGTCATGAAGGAGAGGGGAAGGACATGACGATAGACACTAAATCTAACATCTATCAACCTCCAAGAGCTTCCTAGAACTCTGAAAAGATGACGTCCTTGTGATATTCGCTTTCCAAAGGTCTTGAACATTGTGTGCAGTCTCATCACACCTCTTGGCTCTCTCATCGCAAATAATAGGAATGAGGACAACTGACGGAACATCTTCCTCAACCACTACGTTTTGCGCATTTCTCAATAATTCAAGCCCCTCTTCCGCGGGCTTTCCGTTGCGGTAATTGCATACTGTTCTCGAATGGCGTGTGCGTATTTCGCCTAAGGACTTCCTTATTCCCCGTCTCCCCCTTATCCCCCTTCCCTTCCCTCCCCCCCCCACCCCTCTTCATCCCCAGTTCTTCTGCTCTCCTCTCCTTTCCACATTCTTCTCCACTCCAATGCGTTCTCCTAGCACGAAACTCGGCCGGGAGGTGGGGGGCAAGGTGAGGTGCGTACACAACGGCATGCTGCGTAGAATAGATTCGTATGCAAATTAAGAGAGTAGAGGTGAGAGAGCATGGAATTTGGAGAGACGCAGAGACATTCGCAATTCCGGTGTGCTTGCGATTATGCTTGAGGAAAACATTCCGCCAGTAAACTCATTCCTACTATCTCTGGACTCTCTTCATACCGCTTCGCCCCCTCTCGTCGCACGTAGGACTGACAAGTCTACACAGTAAGCAAAAGCCCGTGAGCGTGTGAATGTTTGCCGTTGAAAACGGCTTTCTGCGAAGAAAAAAAACCGCCGCCTTTTCACTCTCTTGTATTCTCGAGGGTTCACTTCTAACGTGACAAAGATGGATGCAGTTGTTATGTCTATCTGACAATCCTGAACGTCCCTGTTACTTTGTTTTATAAAAAAAAGCTTTCAAGAATATTCTCTAGGCCTCTAGATATGAAAAAGTTCAGCTTGAGATAGCTGTTCTGTGTTGCCTTCGTCAAGTCTTGGAACATCATTTCTAAATGAGAGTGAGGAAAGGAGAATCGATATGATGCGAGACAGAGGGAGAGTCTCTTCCTTCTTTAGCAGGGGGTGACGGGGTCCTTTGGAGAGGGTTCTGAGGGAAGCGGGAGGCGGAGGGGATAGAGGGAGCGTTGTCTAGGAGGGGGAGCTACGAGGGAAGGAGAGTTAGGAAGGAGAGAGTCTAGGGAGGCAGCTAAGCGGTTGTAGGGAGGGAGTCTTCGTTCATTCAGTTGATTGACTGCTTGTCCACTGCGACATGGCATTACCTGCCTCTGTCGCGTATCTGACTTTTCAACGCTCATCAACCTTTGAGAGATCCGCTGTTTTTCATTATTTCAAGTTCTGCATTTATATACAACGGACAAACGAAGAACGGAGTGTGGCAGGTATTATATGCGCGGCGCGAAACATTTTTCACTGCTTACTTTTTTTTCTTCTTCGCACGCCAGGGGGTTACGATTTGGCATCATGCTCGCCTAATTCCATTCCATAAATTACCACTTAGGAAAAGGTAGGGTAGACAAATAAAGTCAATGGAGAGATTTTTTTCTGATTAGATTATAACCGCTTAAAGGGACATGGAAGCGACAGACCTTTTGAAACCGAATATGGCAATACTTGTAAAATATGTTTCTTAGACGATAATAAAGATAATAGCGTTTGAAAAATATTTTTAAAAAATTTGTGGAGCGAGAAATATTTATTTGTTCCGGGAATACCTCGATGCCATTTGCCTCGTTACTATGCGCTAAACGCAGTAAGACTGCGCCTTGGCTGGGAAACGATTTTCAGGATATCTCGCGAAGTAGACATTTTTGTGCACTCTGGTTTTGGTTTTTATATTATTTAGGCTATAAGCTTTCATATGAAAGGCAATCTTTTTTGGCTTCCATGTCCCTTTAAAAGAATACGCACACATTATCGTGCTTGAAGCGGGATTTCGCTGAAATTACACTCTGCGCTTCAAGTGGTCTTCGTAAACTCGAGTGGGAGCAGCCATTTATCATCGATGATGCGCCAATCCCCCCTCACTCTCAACCGAGCGTTGTGAGTAGAGTTGTGCAGTAGAGCTCTGCAGGGGAGTTCTTCCAGTGACTATATTTCATTTGCACACTCATAACAGGGTATCTGCAGTCATAACTGGGTATCTGCAGAAAACTCGCGTGAAGAACGCTATTCTGTCTCGTATTATTTAGAGAGTTTCCCTGTCCGTTTTTCTTGTTGTGGTCTACCTACACTACAGCATGAAAACACTCGTCCGTTTCCCCGTACACTAGCGTGAGAAGTAATCTGAAGAAAAATAATTCCGCCGCTTCCTCACTCCTAAATCGTCTGCCTTCTTCTACAGTTGAAATTATTAATTCTTATTCTGCCGCACGTTTAAACTGGGGAAAAGCTGAGCTCAGATAATGTCGAGATAATCTCGAGATTGTTTTTAATTTCGAGCTCGTTCAGTTACGGGTACATATTCATGCAATTTTGTCATCGGAATTTGATTCTCCGGCCCCGATTACCATATAGAGGCAGAAAGAAGCATGAAATTTCATCAAGATTGACTAGAAAACGGTAGGTCACCATTATCTCGACGAGATAATGAGGAGCTACCTCACCTCAGAAAATCTCGCCATTAATTTTTTTCGGCAGCCGCGGGTTCGAGACTAGTCCCTCAACTTATGGTTACTGCAAGCCACACAGTATTCTGACAACAGTCAAAATGTTAAAGGGACATGGAAGCGAGAAATTTTTTGAAACCGAATATGGTTATACTTGTAAAATATGTTTCTTAGACGATTATAAACATAATAGCCTTTGAAAAATATTTTTAAAAAATTTCTTTAGCGAGAAATATTTATTTGTTCCAGGAATACCTCGATGCCATTTGCCTCGTTACTATGCGCTAAACGCAGTAAGACTGCGCCTTGGCTGGGAAACGATGTTTAGGATATCTCGCGAAGTAGACATTTTTGTGCACTCTGATTTTGGTTTTTATATTATTTAGGCGATAAACTTTCATATGAAAGCCA
>LS885176.1:400490-412747 GCA_900490955.1 Micoletzkya japonica | reverse complement strand
TTTCGCTCATTGCATAGAATGAGATCCAGAATAGAACTACCACGCGTAGGAGAAAGCACCAATTGTTCCAAATGAGTCGTTTGACAACAGTCAATGAAGTACTTAGAGCAAGGGCCCAGTACGACATTGTTGTTTAAAGAACCCCAGGGAATATCAGGTAAATTAAAATCTCCCATTACAATAGCAGAATGAGTGCAGGCAACAAGATCAACAAGTTTACCCCACAATGGGATGGCATCTGTACTCGATAAAGCAGGGGTACGGTAGATTACAATAATACGTAATGTTACCGTACCGGGGAATATGTCAACAGCTAATATTTCGTATGCCCCATTAATAGAAGAAGAGAAAACCACTTTGTGTGAGAAAACTGAATCCGATCGTTTAGTGCGGAAACGATCGGGTTATGTAGCAACGGTGAAGCGCATGGACAGCTCACAGTCGCAAAGAGTGCAGCAAACAGGCAATTTCGTCGGCTGACGCTTACAAGTTAGCGCGCGTGTGAGTCTGTATTATTTACGACGCGCTGAAACATATCTGGTACAAGTTTGGCCAACTGTCATTAGGCGTGAATAGAGCTCGCAAATTAATCAAATTAGACATCTTTTCCAGGTTTATGCTTCACTCCATACGTATTCGAAGATGTGTTTCTGACCAAGTTGGTAGTAAAACGTAGCCGGTGAAAATTGGCTATCGGCATCGATTCGCGGGCTCTGGTCGTGAACCACGTGCGATTAGCTCTAGTACCTATAGAAGAGCGTCAGGCAGTACTGTTACTTGTGTGAGGGCCCGTGAGGCTGAATCACGTGAAGTGCTTATGAGAAATGCATCATGATATTTCAGACCAAGCCGGCCTTCGTCTCTTCTCTGTACAGTGTGGGGGAGACGTATGGCTTCTCGAAATATTACTGGGCTGCCGTCCACTTTGTCAACAGGTTATCGCCTTTTTCCTTACGTATTATAGCTTAGGCTTATTGTTAGATTTCCCTCTTGGTTTATCTCTATATCCAGCCGAATTTGTAGAATCAAGAGAATCTCTCAAATTGAAGTGTCTGAAAACTGTGAGTGCTCATAACGCGCACTCGACTCGCACCCCTAGGTATCTATCCCTCTCCATTGTCTGTGTAAACGCATAGGAGCTAGTGTTGGCAGAACAGCAGGGAAAGGTACAAGTGTAATGCACCGATCGTAATAACGAATGTGAACGAAGACAAGCAGACAGCGGATTACGCTTATTTGTCACTTTTCCCTACTATTCTGCCATCACTATTAGATACCGTACGCTCAACTTCTTGCTCTCATCAGTAGGCATTTTGAAGACCATGCCGTTGAATCAAATTGGGAGACTGAGAGGCAGCTAAGAAACATATAAGAATGATGAGATGTAGACGATAAAGGCTCGAATCTTGGGTTCGCAATGCTCAGGTCCACGCTGATCTGCCTTCTCAAGCACCACTCAACCCGCCTCTTCTCCCTCCTCACCTTCTCCCTCGCCAATCCCGGGCATTTGACTGTCTTAGACGAAGCCCTCACGGACATCTCCATTCAGGGATACCAGGTTGGGAGGCAGCTTTTGAGGATTCCTTTTAGAATTCAAGAGCACACAGGGTTCTGAAGCTCTCTTTTTTGCATTTTTTACATTATGTTTGGAGACATTTGAATAAAACAACTAGCAAAACTACGCTGTACCCGGCGATCCACGAAGTTAGAAGGGAGGTGGGCCCCACGGTGTTCTGAATGTTCGGAGAGCGAGCAAGGTTTACCTAATTATTCAAAAGCTACAGTGTACCACACCACTTTTAGTTTAGGCGACAGTTATTGTTGCATGAAAATTTGCAGTCTTTTTTGTCTTCATTCTCAGCTGCTGCCAGTTCGCGATAGATTTTAGCCGTATCGTATTCAAACGTCGGTCGCACGCTCGCTCTCCGAACAATTTGAATTTCTTCAGAACATAGTGGCCCACTGCTCTCAATACACCTCAACTACATTAGTATATTTTTTCACGTCATAGTCAATGTTTTCGGAGGATCAATGCATACATGTGAAAGGATCTGGGAAGAGGGGACCAACCGCGCGCAGCAATAAATGAGAGGCGAATGAATGCAATGAATCAAGCAAGGAGCAGGCTATAAAGCGCGCGATGAAGGGTCATGAGCGAAACTCGAGAGAATCCAGCAGTGTGCCTAGTTAGAGCAGTGGTAAGAGGCCGGGCTTGGAGGTTATTCCACCCAAGTTCGGATTTAGCTCGCTCCATTCGATTTTGCACATTTTGCTAAATTGCCCTCGAAAAATTTCAAGTTTTTCTCCGATGATTTTTTGACCAAAGATGATCCCCGTGTTCTGAAACGTATTCTGACAAAAGTAGAAGATCCTTTAAAAAATTTCAAAAACATCGATTTTCTCAGCCAGTTTTCAAAATTTTCAAAAAACGCAAAAAAATGGTCCCGAGGTATGAAGAATTGAATAGGGGTCTTGTTAGAACTTTTTCTGAAATTCGCAATTCTAAACGAGTTAATCGAGGAACGGACAAACAGACACACACACACACACACACGGACAAAATTTGCAGTGATTTGCTAGTAAGGAGTAAATTTGCAGATCTGGTCTCAACGGGGATCCGACGGGAAGTTCTACTACAGTTTCACGGACCGGCACGCGTCGCGCACCGATCGCCACAAGCAGAAGACGAAGCTGATGAAGAGTGTGTCCGATCGCGCGCTCTTCTGCGACCAGGTATACGGTAGCTTCGGACCCTAGTGTATAGTGGAATAAACCGATGATCCGTCAGTTTCTTCCGTTCCAAAATGAGTCTAATTCTCTCACTTTCGCACACTCTCTCGTATTATATTCGGAATGATTTTCCGACGGATCTTTTTAATCTACTATACACAGCATTCCAAGCGTTCTTTTAGCGAATAGCGGTTTCCGCGCATAGGATCCGATCCT
The DNA here is from genome assembly GCA_900490955.1 of Micoletzkya japonica. Taxonomy (NCBI): domain Eukaryota; kingdom Metazoa; phylum Nematoda; class Chromadorea; order Rhabditida; family Diplogasteridae; genus Micoletzkya; species Micoletzkya japonica. Next base: position 409,801 of record LS885176.1, on the reverse strand, counting down.
ATAGGCGAACCAGTGTACGAAAAATTATGAATTTAAAAAGTTAAGCTCGTCTCTATGAATTCTAACCCCTCAGAAAATTTGGTATAGTTCGGTTTCGCCACTCTTGAGAAAATTCAAAAATGGTGGTCAATTCGCTATTAGACACATTCTTTACCGGGAGGAATGTTGTGTATAGACTAGGGTTCTCTTTTTGACGCGTTTTCTCGGTTATGTTTCAGGCTTCTACTTATAACTACCGGGGATATGCCTACCGATCCTGAAAACGGAAACGTTGCCGTTGAAAAGCGTCAAAAAGAGAAGCCTACTGTAGACCTATGATGGGAGCACAAGCAATAGTGGCATTGCAACTAACACAATATGCTGGGTTTGCATCTGCGAGCATCCTCCTCAACTCAAATAACCAGTACTTATTATTGGAGGAAAAGGAACGTTGAGAAATCTTTGCAGCGAACTCCGCTAAATACAGTGAAACTCTCTTGGCAAAGTGCCAGCTTAGGCTAAAGCCCGGCTCCGGCTGAAGTTTCACGGTGGTTAGCGGAAAGAACTGCGCAGCTCTCTCAACGTTCGCTTTCCTTCAATAATAGAATGGGAAGACGCGAGCCTGTATTTCTACACAATGTTAGCCCATCTCTCTGAATCAGTCTTATCGGCTCTTCAACCGGTGCGCATAATATTTGAGAGGGATGAGATCATCTCCGTCTGATAAGAGGCACTGTTATTATGTATAGCAAAGACGATAAGACCTATAGACAAGTGAGGAATCGTCTGTTTTGTAGTGAAAAGTGAAGGGAACGATAATAATCCTGACATGGAAATATTGACGATTTATTCCTATACAGCATTTTGGAATTACGTATCAATGAGTCTCACCGGAACGAGAAGAAAAAGTGTGGGAAGGCGGGCGCAACTCATTTCCCCGTAAACCCGGCTGGCCTAGGCCGCGCTCGCCAATGGGCCGGCTGGCCACAGACCTTTCTTCGAAATCATACTTCACAGGATCATTTCTGTAGTGTGTATTTCGCTTTAACCCATACTCTGCTCAACCAAGCAACCGCGGTGATTGGGTAAAGGGCGAGGCGCGAGCGGGAAATTGCCTTCATGGCTTGAGGACCGCGGACGCCGAGAGCAATTTTGGTGCCCTGCGCCCCGCTCATCTGAGCGGTTTTACATCAGAACAAGACGACTAGCAAAGAAAGGAGCGTGCTCAATAAAAACACTTACCCAATAGCGGAACTGGGGGATCGGTCTAACGAGTAGAGCAGGAGAGATCAATTGAAAGCCAACCTGATTTCCCACCTGATGCGCGAAGCATAACCATCCCAGAACGACTCGAAAATCGTATGCTGTCAATAATAGGTTTTAAAAACCAAGCGCGATTAGCGTGTTTATCGTCGGACTCTCTTCATTCTTTCATTCTCCTCATCACTCTCTCGTTCTCATAATAAAAGGTTTGGTTTTGCAAACCCTACTAAACAATAATGGGAAGAGTAATTGCAGATGCAATATTTCTGAAATCACCATATGTTATCGTTTCATGCCTGCGCATGAAGATAAATTATTGTTATTATTATTAGATGCGACAAGCGATCGAGGCGGACAACCATGTGACGGAGACGCGGTCCCTGCAGCCAGCGACGATCCATCGGAGGACCATCTCGAACGAGAGCGAACGGGCACAGGAGCGGGAGGCAGCGGAGGAGGAGGAGGAGGAGGAGGGACGGAGACCCCGGCTGGATGAGGTATACAGCCAAGAGAGCACCTGTCGGATAACGATAATGCGATCACGGTTGGGGGAGAGAGTGAGATATTGAGAAGAAAAGAATATTCATTCGATATCGCATAACCGTACGGAGATTCTCGTTCCTGGTTAGAGCCGTAGGTCCTGTTTATGGTTATCTTTCATCTGCTTCAGTATAACCGGGTTACTGCTGGATTCAATACATGAAACATAACCGTGGAAAAGACAGCCGATTCGACGGCTCTGTTCCTGGGTGTGGGCGTCCGACTGTGCACGGTTATGTTGACGAAGACGATTGTTTTTGGACTATTATACGGAAAGTTTACGAATTCAGAGGCAGCATACCGAGGTGGTCATGCTGGAGGTCGCGGTGGATCCGCCTACAGGTGTGATTCAGCAAGGGCATTTCTAATCAAATTTCAAAACCCCATTACGCCTACATCGTAGATAAAATTAAATTAAATTAAAAAATCCAAATTGCATCATACTGTGAAGCATGAGTGAGTAGCATCGCTCTATCATCTCCATACTCGCACCATATTAACATGATGAAAGCATAGGTACTTATAGTGGACTGTGCGAGTGGAGCGGACGGTTTATTCTAGACTATGCAACATTCAGGCAAGATCTCCTATCGCGTACTGTCGGTGGGCAGGAAGACGGTGCGGTTGCGCGTGTCGACGAGTGGGAGGAGAAGGGCCCTCGGGGACAGTCTGCGGGTAAAGCAGATGAATAGGTGAGGGGGGATGGCATATGCACAGGCATTCCAAGCATTCTAATAGCGAAAAGCGGTTTCCCCGCGTACGATCCTGTATCCTGTAGGCGAACCGATGAACGAAAATTCATGAATTTAAAAATTTGAGTTCGCCACTGCGAACTCAATAAGTTCTGAAAGTTTGGTTCGCTATTGGGCGCATTCTTCACCGGGCGGAGTGCTCTGGATGGGGACTTGCTGACTGCTTGAGACTTGTAATGGCTCGTGGTTATTATACTTGATGGTGCTAATAAAGCCAGCAAACCGTAGCTGCTACAACAACTCTATGCAGACCTCTATGCATATTATTTATTAATCGTTCTCCTATTGCAGAGTGCCCTCCGCCTCTCCCACGCCCATCGTGCCCTTCCTGCTGCGCCAACACGCGGTCTTCCTCGACAAGGCCCACCCGTCCGAGGCCTACGTCGTCCCCGTGAGGAGTGGCGACACCCACGGACTGCTGGGCGCCATCGCCGAGCGGATACGGTAGGGGCTACAGTATGCTAAAAGATGTGCCAATTCAGTATGGTGGTGTATATGTTGACTGTTGTGAGCCATTGCAACTCGTATCGTATGTGGGGTTGCAATGGCTCACGGCAATTATGCCATCCCTGGCATGAACCGTGCACAGCATTCCAAGCGTTCTAATAGCGAATAGCGGTTTCCGCGCATAGGATTTGATCCTGTAGGCGACTAAGTAAAACAAAAATTATGAATTTAAAAACTTCAGTTCATTGCTACGATCTCTCATAGCTCTGAAAAAAAAATTGGTGTATATTGGTTCAGCCACTCTTGAGAAAATTCAACATTAGTGGTCAATTCGCTATTAGACACATTCTTCACCGGGCGGAATGCTGTGCGTGAAGCTTCTAAGCAATAGCCGGCTTCAGGAAGCCGATGTCGAGTCGTCGGGTGGAGCCCGTACGAATGCTGATAGATGGAGAGGCGCCGCCCGGAGGGGACGAGGCGGTCTGGAGTGACATCCACGTCGAGACCGACGCTGAGTCCGCCTGCGTCGCGGTGCAGGTAAAAAAAGAGATTTAAATGAGAAAAGAGATTCAAATCAATTGAGCTGCCTTATTGGGGAAGGGCGATCTGAGCCTTTCCTTGGATGTGGGGTCCTACCTAGTGTGTAGGAAATGAAGGAGCTATTGAGAAGGCCAATATTCAAGATATTGACAGCGCTCATTGGCATCTTTTTTTGTCTGGACGCTCTTGATCAACCTCAGGTCGTCGTAGCTCCTACCTAATCCCCGACCCATTCCTCCCCCCCTCAGGGCCCTTCCTCCCCTACGGTCCGCCTGTGGTGGCTGTCCTTCTCGTCCCCTCAACACCTCCACTGGAAGCGTGCCTCGGGCGAGATCAGCGTCATCTCTCAAGCGGAGAAACTGGCCGAAATGCGTCTATCGCTGTCGACCGATAATAAGGCGAGTTCAGAATCTGCTACATTATGCAAATTTATGAGAAATCTGCAAATTAGGAAGAGAATAAAGCTGCATTTTGCAGGCCTGTCTTAGGGGCAGCAAGGTGCCGAAAGACGACCAGGATGTGAACCAGTTCTGCATGACCTTTGATCGAGTGGGACTGGCGGCTTGACAGAACATGGCATTTACCATCCTGATTACCATACTTCGTTGCTAAAGGGTCTTTCCAGATATTATAGAAATCAAAAACCCTGAAATCGAGTCCTTTTATTGAAAATATTTCACTTCTTTTAGAAAAGCAGCATGAGCGTCAAAAGGACTCGATTACAGATTTCTAGAGCTCTAACTAATCTACATCTGTAAAATTAATTTTCGTGAATTTATTGTTAGTAATTAGATGATCTAAGAGTATGACATAACTTCCATGACTTCGATAGCCTTGCAATTTTCACAAATGTTAGACGGTTTACTTGTCAATTGGCATCCATATCACGCAGTTCGGCTTTCGCTATGACATTCCGACCCCTTGTACAGGTTTCCCTTCGATTGTACACCATGCAGAGTATATAAAGAGTTTTGTTCGAGATATTCTATCTACGTCTAGCTAAGACAGCACAGCATTCCGCCCGGTGAAGAATGTGTCTAATAGCGAAATGACCACTATTTTGAATTTTCTCAAGAGTGGATAAACCAATCTGCACCAAATTTTCAGAACTTGTTGAATTCATAGTGGCGAGCTCAAGTTTTTAAGTTCACAATTTTTTCGTTTACTGGTTCGCCTACAGGATCGGATCCTATGCGCGAAAACTGCTATTCGCTATTATGACGCTTGGAATGCTGTAACAGTTTGTTCAGATAACGGGCTATGTTTGAGGTCTTTCATAGAATAAAATGAAATCATAAAAAATTATAAAATGCAAGTACTGAAGATGGAATCGATTGCTTCAGTTTCACAAATAAACAGTAAGACGTAAAACAACCAGCTGCCTACAATAAGTCTTTTTCCGAGAGGGAGGGAAGAGATGGGATTAGATTCCCAGTGAGGGGTATACACAGGAACACATCTGCCGCGCACATTGCCCATAGCGCACCCACCAATCTCTCCCCTGAGAGTACTATACTGGATCCTGAAAGATTCAAAACACGAAAGTTACACAATAATATGCAAAAAAAACGGTATGTTGATCAGCTTTGATTATTACATAAATTTGCGAGAAAAATTTACATTTTGTTATAATAATGTTCTAGCGCTGTCGGCAAATTACTAAAATAAAGACCTTTTTGCAAAAATAAAATGTAAAATAATTAAATTTGAAAAATGAACGTTAGTTATATTTTAGATACGGTAGCAAAATTTCAAGAAAAATGGAGTTCTCTCCTACGACGATTTACTGGGTACGGTATTAAAGCGTGCCGATTTCTGGCAAAATGCCAATTTTGAACCAGTTTTATCGCCTCTCCGACCGTTACACAGCGTGTTCAAACACCTTGGAGGTGACTGATGCTCATGAAAGCCGTAAATAACATTTGTTCTTACTGTAAATTCAATCGTACGCTAATGAAACAGTCTCTCTTGTCATGGCCACTTTGCATAAGGGTTAGACTGATCAATGGTCATTTGCATAGGGATTTTGGCAAAATGCCATGGGACCTATCAGACAGGCGGACACGCTGTGCGTTACAATAAGTTGGGTTTCGGTTATTATCCATAGATGTGCTTAAGAAGTTATATATTCACGCATCCTCTCCTTGCTAATACTCACATTGTAACCGAAGCATTTATTTTGCTTATCCAAAAACTCAGGAACTAATATCTTTCAGAAGACTCGATTTGAGGAACAGCGTAATCGTAATGGAGTCAAAGTCCAGGTTTTTTTCTCAATAGTTTGGCAATATTCTCTTTTCTCCATAGATATGCTAGATCGTTAAATGGCCCGGGAATAGTGTGAAAACCGGCTGAAAAGATCAGCCTCGTTTTTATCCTCACATATTAACTGTTTTATTTTCTTACCAAGCTCTCATTTTTTGCTTCGAAAAGTATGCTTATCACTCTTCTTCAGTGCGTGAAATCCTCAACTCGTCACTACACAAAGGACCCCACCAACTGCCACTGTACGTTTTCTTTTTTTTCATTTTGTCATAAATCTGCTCTATCTTGGATTTGCATCCTTTCCACCAAATTTCCTATTGTGCGTTCATATATTCTGTTGGACTTTTCTGTTTGGACTTGAACTCGATACGCGGGCACACTACGTCCTGCTGCGTAGAATAGAGTCGTATGCAAATTAAGAGAGTGTAGGCGAGAGAGCATGGAAATTAGAGAGACGCAGAGACATTCGGAATTCCGGAACACGGAGTGGTAAAACGTCGTGCGGGCAGGGTTGCTGCTACAGTGGTTTGGGTAGATTTGCCACGCAGGCCTTTTCAAGTAGCGTCTATAGCTCTCCGTCGTATTCTGTTGGACGTCTTTAACCTAAACGAATTCTTCTCCAGCATTTCAGCATCATAATGTTAATTTGCATAATGGGCGCCAATTCAAACGCGTGGTTTCATGCCTAGTCTTAACATTCCGCATCCAGTTGCCTGTCTTCTCTCTTCTCAACTCACCCTCCCCCCCTCGCCTATGACCTTGCTCGAACCACTTCCATTCCCATCCAATCTCCTCCTCATTATCTCTCTTCTCCCCCCTGCCCTTCGCCCGCCTGAAACCATCCATTGATCAGGGTTGGAAGGGAGGGTCTCTCCCTTCTCCTCCTTCTTATCTCCGCTCCTCTCCCCTTCCCCCTCCCTCTCTCTCTCTCGTCCCTCTCCCTCCGGCGCACTCCCTCGCCCTCTGGTCAGTGTCCACTCAGAGGCAGCCAGAGCGCCAGACAGCCAGAGTGTCTGCGTCTCTGCCCCCAGTGGCTCCTCTAGGGGGGGCTATACGAGTCGGTGCAAGGAGGGGGAGAGCTCTCCTCTCCCCTCTTCGCTCTCATTTAGTTAGACCAATCAATCGATAGCCTCAGGCTTAAAGTAGGAGCCGAGTTTAATAGTCATCATTTCGCGGATTGTGTGGCTGTACTAGTCTCGCTACCGGCCGGCCCGGCAGTTAGTTCCATCAATTATGAATATGTTGATTGTCTCTGCTGAGCCTCCCACACAGGGCCGCTCATTCTTTCATTCTTTCTCTCGCGCCGGATTATAGTTGTACAGTAGCCAGTCTCTCGCTTAGCGCCTTAGCCAAGAACTGTAGTAGTTCTTGTAGATTAGGTCAGGTAACAAGGGAAAACACGTTTTCTTCACGTTTAAGACCAGCTCCGTTTACAGTAGGGGTGGAAAACTGTGCGCCACAGCGTTCTGCTGCGTAGAATAGATTCGTATGCAAATTAAGAGAGTAGAGGCGAGAGAGCATGCAAATTGGAGAGACGCAGAGACATTCGCAATTTCGGAACGTGCGGACTGGTAAAACGTCGTGTGCGCCATTTGCGTATTTATAGCAGCCTGACTCTCTCTTCGTTCGTTCATGTTATAGCTCAATCGCTCGGTCTCATAGTGCGATTAAAGCCCTTGTTTGGAACCCTTGTTTGCCGTTATAATTAGCTGCTTTGATCGAGTGATTTCCGGCCTTCGCGCATCCTTGCCGAGTAGACACTCGTCTGCCTACTTGCCTCGTGTGCTCTCATGTTGCCAGTCTATGCTCTTCCTTCCCCTTCGCTATCTCTATCTCTCTGCCTGTGTATATCTCGTGCCAATCGGTGTAGAATTACAGCAGGCAAGAATAGCATGAAAGCTGCAAAGCGGCTGATTTGCTTGATTTGCTTGATTTCCTTGTACTGGAGGACCTACCCGAATATTTGGCTGACGTATAGCCGTAGGTTTTACCAACTGTGGGCTGGAATATACCGTTAGCGCAGACATGCCATTATGCCAAATTGTTTTTGGCCCAAATGACAATGTCAGTCTCCTGTGACAGTACTCCTCCCCCCCCCCCGGGCGATCTCGCATTTTCCCCAATGGGGAAACGGGGCTGGCTGGCTGACTGGCTGGTGACAAACTACACTCTATCCATCTCTCCGGGAACCGTGAATTATGCCATCGCCGCACGCGACGTCTTTGGTGTTCGTGACTGACTAAGGGAGGGATGGGGATAGGGGGGAGGAGGAGGAGGAGAATGAGTTATTCAGGGCGCAGCGTTGACTGTCCTCCACTTCTTGGATTAGGTGAAATGGTGAAGCGCTTGTCGATCATCCGTGCATTCAAATTTACTTTTTTTTTCGTGCAAATTTGCGCGAAACTTTGAATATGACTATGAATAATGCGTCGTTTTAGCTACTCGGTTGATCACGTACACAAATGTCCTATGGTGCTGTAGTAGCTAGCCCCTAGTTGCGAGCTTTTTAGATGAAAAGGCAAAGATGGTTCGGCTCAGCGCTTTCCGTGTATGGTGGTCATCGGCTTATGAGCGATCAGTGACTTTGAAAGAGTTACTAAGGGATAAGGTCACACTTCCTGTATCATGTAGTTCGCCACCATAGATCGCTCCTCCCTTAGCCCCCCCCCTCTTCCCTTCGCCTATATTCATTCCCTCCTCCTCATCTTTCCTCCCCTTTCCATTGTCCATTCCTGTCCCCGGACCCGTCCCTTCTCTTCGTCTCTCACTTCTCACCGTATCTCATGTATATCGCTAATTCCACTTTCACGCCCTCCTCCCCCCACCCTTGCATCTGTCGTCTTGGAGGGGGTCTCTCCCGTCTCCCCTCTCCCCTCTCCCCTCTCAACCATCGTTTCCCCCCTCGCCTTCACCCCTCCTCCAACCCTCTGCGTGTGTTCTCATGAGATTACGGTCGACACCGTGTGTCGCGGGAGACTTGTTCACGGTAGAGAAAAGAGAAGGGAAGGGAATGGATTGGACGACAACGACGGAGGGGGGGGACAATTACTAGAGTAAACGCGGAAAAGAAAACGAGAGAAGAAGAGTGCAAGGCGGGAGCACCCCCTCCATGCGATGGCAAGTATGCTGGTTAGAGGGTTACATTAACTACTACTACTTTGCTGCAAGACTACCTACCTACCTACCTACCTACCTACCTACCCAGGCGCAGTTTTCATTGTGAGAGGGGATGGCGCATATCCTGCAAAGAATGTTGGTGCTGGGGAGGGAGATCAAACAGATGGATATCAGGAGGGCGCTCTCTGCGCTCGCTTCAGCATGACCCCCCGAACTACGCGCGCCTTTGACTGTAGAAGAAGAAGAAAAAGAAGCTATAGCCATTGTCCAAGGTTAGGCTTCAGTCACCAGTTATAATGGCAGACGTTTTTTTTGATAGTTTGATGCTCGGATTGCAATCAGGCGGTCTACCCGCCAAGTCTTCCGTACTTTTGGCGGTAACTTAGTGTGTTGGAGACCGTAATTGCC
>LS885176.1:388508-399534 GCA_900490955.1 Micoletzkya japonica | reverse complement strand
GAACGTTCGTAAAGTCCTCCTCCACCCTGTCAGGGCATATTAGCCTCGTGAGTATACTCCTCCTCCTCCCCCCCCCCCTAAAAATGGGAGTAGTAGGAATACATGCTACCGCGAGGTCACTTCAGCACAGTGGAGAAGAAGAAGAAGGAGAAGAGGAGGGAAATCTGACCCTTCTCTCCCTCTCTCCCTTAGCTTTTTTTCTGTCAGCTCTCTTCTTCCCTTTAACAACCACTTGACTTAGACTTGTGCTGTCCCGACCCGCCTCGCCTTTGCGGTAGCAACCTTCTTCAAGGGCTAGTGTAATCAATCATCTGAAGAAACGGCGAGCCTCCTGATCTCGGGAGTACAGAGAGAGCCGCTACAGCCGACGTATGGATACATATTATATACCTATATGGTTGCGGCCAAAAGTTCCGTCAGTCTCCTCATTCCTACTGCCGACGAGAGAGCGAAGCAGTGTGAAGAGAGTGCAGACAAAGTAGGAATGACGTTTACTGACGGAACGTTTTCGTCAATAATATGTACCTCGCTATTCTTTCATTCCGCCCCCCCCCCTCCCCTTCATCTCTCTTCCCACCACCACTGATCCGTCCGTGTTCCCGCTCCCTCTCTCAGTAAGTCAGCCGGAAGTCCGATCGGGGGACTCTCTCTTTCTCTGCCTTTTCTCTCTATCTCTTCACTCTCTCTCTCTCTATCTCTTACCTCTCTCTTTACTCTCTCCCTCTCCCTCTATCTCTCCTCTAGCTGGTTCCCCCCCCCCCTCACGCGAGAAAACGATCTCGTCGTTCGAGCTGTGCCACGAGAGTACGAGTCTTCTTACTCTCTCCACACACACTCGCCCCCCTCTCCCCCGTACGTGAGAGGAGCAGTTCTTACCTTACCGTCCATTACGTTTGAACTAGGCTTAGGCCTAGTTCAAACGTAATGGACGGTAAGGTAAGACTGCCGTACTAGGACGTACGCAGTCCTATAAGTATTCCCCTAATAGAGCCGTCGAATCGGCTGTCTTTTCCATGATTATTTATGTTTCATGCATTACATAAATAAATCCAGCAAGAACCTGGCTATACAGAATCAGATGAAAGATAACCATAAAAAGGACCAGATTCGACGGCTCTATTCCCCTACCGTTGTAATAGTAGTAGTAGATCAAGTGATATACCCATTTGATAGTATGAAAGTATCACCCGAATAACCTCTTCGCCGAAGAAGGCTTGCTTGCTTGCTTGCCCTGTGGCGATCTGCCTCCCTGCGCACAACTTTAGAATAGCAGTAGTCAGTCGAAAAAAATGGCAAAAAGTAACAGCTCTAAAGCCCCCCCCCCCTCACACACTAAGGAGTATAGATGGAAAGATAGCGGAGTCCCCGAGTTGCCCTGAGGGCATTTATCAAGTGAGAAGGAAGGAAGAGAGAGTGAGGGATTCCGTCTAGAGGATACGAAGCGGGTACGTTTCGACGATAGCTTTCGTCGTTTTTGGTGTGTCCAGAAGCGTCGCGGTTATGAACGATGCGTGAAGCATACCTTAAGCATCAAAAGTACGCGATTCGGCTCCGCTAATTGCGTCACGGATGGTGCTCTCTCGTTCATCTGTCTCTAGTTCTCTCTTGCAGCCGGCTCTCCCTCTCCCTCTGTTAACCCTCTCTCCCTCGCTCCTATCACACTCTCTCCCCCCCTCCCTAATCGATGTCCATCACCCTCTGATTTATCTCGGCCCCTTATCACCATCGCATCCGTCGTCGTTCTTTCCCCCCGTGTCCCCTCTTCTTTCTCCCGTCTCTCTGCCGTGAGTAGTAGTACGAATTATGGAATTATTTTACCATTATCTTTCCTTTAGTTGTCAGTTGCACACTGCTGCATCTTCACTCAATTCATCTGACTTTGGGATATACTGCAACTGAATCGTGAGAAGCTGGATGTGACGCGTAGAAATGCCGCAAATTGTGCGCGATCCAAGTGTTTTTGGCGAAATCCGTGCGTTCTTTCTGCTTGTGTATCTGTTGTCCACACCTGACTCTCACTCATTCTTCTTCTCACAGTAGTTCTCCTCAGCTACAGGCAGTACTAGTATATAACAGATAAGGAGGACGTTCTTGTCGAGAGCACAAACACACAAACACACACACACACAAACACAAACAATCTCTCTCCCTCGTTGAGAATGTGAATAGAGGGGAGAAAAAGGAAGACCACCCCCTTTCCGTCCTGACTGTAGAAGTCAGAGATCGCGAACTGTTTGAGTAGTTTTGGTTTGCTTGCTGATCCAGATATGTAATTTTTTGGCTATCTTTAGATCTCGTTTGGTTCGGGGTACACTCATAAATCGTCTGTAATCCTCTGTAAAAGCGCATCAATCTATCGCGGTTTAGATGGAATGATTGAACTTGCTCCACAACGTATAGAATGGTTCAAACACCTATAAATCATCACCTAGCGCAAACCGGTTAATAGGAGGCACCTTTTCCCGGCTACACCCCCCCCCCCCGTACTCTTGCGGGTTTCTGGTTTATCACCTTTATTTATTAGAGCCTTTACCGGGACTAACAGTGGTCCAAAGGATTGTTTTCTTTTTTTCTTTAATTTAGAACCTTTCTTCTTCTAATATACCAATAAAATAATAAATTTTCTAATTCATGTCAGCTCCTCTTACTAGCGATACGAAATCAGTGTGGCCATATCTCTCCGCTAATGTAGACCCCTCATATACTCGGGTCTAATCGCGTCTCTTCCCCCCTTCCCTTTCCCATCGTGTTCATCGCGCCCTGTGTTAGTCATCATGGCTATCTCTACTTCCGCTCCTCTTTTTTTCCCAATCTTTAGACGCTTTCCCATATTCGTCTTGTCATGTGCACAGTTCTATAAATTGTTCGGCTGTAAATAGGGGATAAAAGGTTGATCAGAACCCCGCATTCGATCACCGGATCACGCCAGCAGCTGATCTCTTAGGTCCATCCATCTTCCGCCCCCATTCTTTCTCCTTCTTCCCCCCTCCTTCCCCCTATTTTTCGCCTTTCTCTCCCCTCCCCTTCTCCCCTATTTCCCCTTCTTCCCACCATAAACCGTTAGTAGCGCGCGTCATCGATGCTCGTGTGCGTTCCTTCTCCTTCTTTCTTCTTCGTCTTCTTCTTCCTGTGTGTTCCCCTCGCTCCCCTTCTCTACAGGTTGTGCTCACCTCTTTTTTCTTCTTCCTCCTCTCCCCTCCGGGTTCACCCGGGTTATATACCATAGGCACTTGAACATTGACCCACCCCCCCCCCCGAACGGAGGGGTTATAGGTTCAAATATTTTGACAATGCCCTTTCCTTTACCCTTTTTTGAGCATTTTTATTGCAGTAGCATTTCTTAGCTAAATGGTATGAATTCTGAATTGGATATATTTCTGTGGTTATGCTGTGTAGGTAGGTAGAGGAGCGACCGAGATAATCGGATAGGTAGAGTTGGGGGGGGGGGTGAGTGTACTGTAGCCAGCCCAAAGCCTCTTTGTTCTCGTGCCATTCCCCTTCCACAGGGCCGTCGAGATCGTAAATCAAGGCAGAGTTCTGCGTGTGAGAGAGTGGAGGGAAAGAGTACATCGGCTAGTTTTTTTTGTGTGCTGTAGAACAAACAACTCCTTTTTTCTAAAGTCAACTTACGGTATGAACTTGTGATTTGTGAAAGTAGTAAATGCAAATTGTACCGAATGACCCCCAGAAGGTCCAAACAATACGTGAGTATAATATAGTCCAGGTTTGGTCTCGAGGTGCGCAATTCTACACACAGAAGGAAAGAGAGTCCCCGCTCTTCTCCCCTTGTCGCGTCACATAAAGTAAATTTGTAATGGCCAAAGGCACTTGGCAAGTACGTGCCTACTTATGAATGGTGAGAGGAAGAAGAGAGAAGGGGAGAGGGATAGATGAAATGGAGAGAGACTCCACGTATAGGAGAGGGAGAGGGGGAATAGCGAGAACTGAAGGACACTGGGGAATTATTCAGTGCGACACCGCCGACGGACAGGGCGCACAATTACATATCCCTTTTCTGCCCGTTTCGCGAAAAGCCTTCGGAGGGGTTAGAATGGATTCAAATTCTACGTATACTGTCCGTTATGCAAATTAGCTTTAATCGTTCTCCCTTGTAGTGCAGGTGTCTTACTACGGTATCGTACAGTATGCCGCTATCCCTTGCTTTCGCTATCTTGCCTCGTGTAGGCTATTTGAACGGGGTAGTATCTCACTGACTCGTACCTTACTCGCCGTTCCTCTGTCTCTATCTCTTCCCATCTCTGTCCATACTCTTCTCCTCCCCCCCCCCCCTTGTGTATTCCATTCCCCCCCTCTCAATTCTCTCAACCGGAGCCCATGACCGCGTGGAATAGTAGCCATTTCCCCTTCCTTTTCTTGCATATCTAGAGGCTAACGTGTTTTCGATTCATTCATTCATTCATTCTCTTCCCTCTTGCAAATAGACTAGGCAAGTCAACGATGTAATTGTATGCAGAAGAATGTCTCAGCGCAAACATTTTGTACCATCTCCTGGTGGTATTCGGCCCCGAAATCGAGTATAATTCTGACGCCCTTTGCAGTCATTACATGCACGGGCTCGACGGTCGGGTGGTAGGCCCCTCATTTGCTCAGAAACTTAACTTGGTAGGCGCCTTATTATGACAGATGCCGCCTCATTGGTAGGCTAACCAAAATCTCAAATTATTCACTGGTAGGCTCTAGTTCGTAAACAATGACCGGTAAAGCTCTGCCCATGTATGCATGGGCTACAGTTGTCCTCCTCAGCTTTGTGCAGGCACCCTCACGCAATTAAAGATAATCAAAGGCGGCCATCCTAACAAGCCTTTTTTACTTTACGATTCTGGGATGCAGTCACCCATCCTAACGTCGCCCCGCCATCGGACAATCGGTATGATTGCAGCGACATTTCTGAATACCATCTATCAACGACAACGCTTGGTGGTCGTCACGAAATCTGTTGTAATTTTAAAGGAGCAATCAGTTCTAGCTTTACTAGTCTAGTTGACAAGCTTTCTAAAATCGCTACGTATGGTATACAAAACGCTATTTTCCCCAAAATATTCGTGCGATACTTGCCTTCAATCGGTCTCTTTTTTCCCGAATATCATGCAATACTTGCCTTCAATCGCGCGCGCGCGCCCTCTCAGCCCCCTGTCATTACTCGTCGTCTTCTTCTTCTTCTTCTTCTCCTCCTTCTCATCTCTCACTTTCCACTTGTTCTCCCCCACCCCCTTCTTCTTGCCCCCTCATCGAATACTTCGTCTTCTTCTTCTTCCCCCCGTGGGAGAGGCACACTCTTGGGGTGATATGCTCGAAGCGGCGGGGAATTGGCTACAAATTAGCGTGTTGCGGTAGACGTGTTTTGACATGAGTTGCCTGTCAGGGAGGATATGTCAACAAATACTCGAAAAGGCACAGGCTTGGGGCTGTAGTTGGCTAAAAGGTTTCTTGATAGCTTACTGTCAGGCTTATCTGTCATGGTGCACATAATGAATGCGCTTGCATGGTGCCCATCTTACGGCAGTAGACTCGTCGCGGTTAATACGCACATAAATATGTTAATCGCTTTCATACCTTTGCGTTATGATATGCGTTAGTCCCTCATCCATTCATTGTGTTCCATCGACTTATAATTAGCTGTTCTTGTTAGCTGCTCGCTAGCTATGCCCTCATCCTCATCTGCAGAGTGTGATAGCTAAGCTGTTGTTTCACACTCTGTCCGTCCGTCCGTCCGTCCGTCTGTCAGTCTGTGTTTGGACGTGTGTCTGTGCGATTCGTACACACTCTCCCATTCCGCACTCAGTCTCTGCCACACTTGCCCCCGTCCATCTCTGACTCTCTGATTGCGAGGGAGCGGAGGGAGGGAGAGGGGAGAGGGGGTTAGCGAGGTAAAGGGGGGAGGGGAGAGGTAAAGAAAGAGGGACGGAGACAGAAAGTGTGCTGATTCACGCTACACCCCGTGTACACATCGCTCCTCTGGTGGGTCTCCGATTACGCTCCCCACCCCCCCCCCTCCGAAACCGAAATAACGACTGATCTTGGAGCGCCTGAGGGGACAATCAGGGGCTTCTCCCCCCCCCCTCCTCCTCTCAAACTTGATATCTGCGCGCATTTGTCCTCATCGATAGTAATCTCTTTTATCGTTGTCTGCAACCTTGATCTATCTTGGTCAGCTTGCTGAACTGAATACGTTTCCAATATTCCCCCCCGGTTCTGTCCTCGGTCCTGCAAAGTGTTCGTTCTCCCCCCCCCCAAGTTACACATGACAAGAGCGTCGTCTTCCGATCCTCCCCCCCCTCCTCCTCCTCCTTTTTGAAGACTACTTGGCTTTGACGTGCGAAAGGCTCAGGAGAGTTTGAGAACCCGCAATTTTGTCTGTATTTTCTTTTTTTTCTTTTAATTTTGTTGGGCTACTGTCGGTAGTGCACCCCCCACCCATTACGTAGTATTTTGCGTCGTTTCGCGAACAATGAAATGTCGTCGAAGACCGCCATCAAAAGGGGGGGGGGGAAATTGTATCCGCATTTCTCACAAGTATTCACTCCGCGCTAATCGTCATCCGATGCCACTTTGTGTCTCTGGCGAGACTCTGGCGGCAACCTTCTCTCGAATTTGTAGCTACGTTTGCTTTTTTTTCTACGGCGATTGTCGCGTGGCTTTACCTTTTCATCCTACCTAGAGTACTCGATTATTTATTTATGTATGTATTTATTTATTTATTTTTATTTCATTTACGCTGAAGCGTAAGTAAATAAAAGTATCCTCATAAGACGTTGTCTAGCCGGTGAATGGGTGGGCACAGCAGCTGCAGGTACCATGGTTGGGTAGCTTACTTTCAAAACTTTGGGGGGGGCAAGTATTGGGTAGCGCTGGGCTGCGGAAGAATATCTTGACTATACTTTTTTTCGGTCGTTATGCATGGGGTGACTACAGTAATCTACCAGCAAACCCTGCCCACCTATGCTTCCCGGAGACTAGAGCCGTCGAATCGGGTCCTTTTTATGGTTGTCTGTCAGCTGCTTCAGTATAACCAGGTTACTGCTGGATTTATGTAATACACGAAGCATAACCGTGGAAAAGACAGCCGATTCGACGACGCTACCCGGAGACATGGGCTATCGGAGGGGCTGGGGGGAGAACCGCTCCGTCCGTCTTTCTCTTCTAATCACCGTAGGCGGTTGCGAAAGCATCACTCTCTCGCTCTCTCTCTATCTTTCTGTCTTTCCCTCTCTTCCCGGGGGTTTTATGAGACGAAGTAGAGAGTGCAGAGGAGGCGACCCCTCTTCTGCGCGTCTCCTTTCCCTACTTACCCCCATCCCCTTGTTGACACTCCATACTAGGATCGGGAATCTGCCGATTAAACGATTATTCTCTACATTTGCATCTATCAGTCAAACTGAAGCATATATTTTGGTCGACCTTTACGCCTCCACAGGGAAAAATACCAGCCCATAAGTGCATGATCCTGTCTTGGAAGCGTAGAAAGAGCCGAATCCATCTTCACTACTCTCCACCCTTAACCTCCCATGGGCTATCTCCCTACAGCCACCAATAGATGGGTACAGAGATGGCTGTTGTGCCGATCAATTGGGTCACCTTGTTAGCTCTCATTCCTCTCCTCCATACCCCCCCTCCTTCCATCCCCTCCTTTCATCTCTCCACCCTCAGGGTTGAAGCTTCACTCACTCTGTCTCAGCCTCACTCTTGCGATGTCCGCGTATTGATCCATCTGACTACGGCTCGATTCGTTATTAGAGGATACGAATCGTGTACCTTTCGACGATATGTGTCGTTGCTTTTTGGTGGCCAGAAGCGTCGCGGCTATGAATGATGCGTGAAACGTAAGCATCAAAAGTACACGATTCGTATCCTCTATACGTTATTAGCTTCGTGGTCTTTCGTCTTTTAATGAAATATAGGCACGCACATGGTGGGCTTAATAATAAACTATAGTTCGTAGTTGTGCTATTTACGTAGGACTTAAACGCGTTCCGAACCTCTTCATTCCTTATCATTTTTCTTTCATTCATCTTCTCATTTCTCCCTCAGAGTGGTCGTTGATTGTAGGCGTATTCCTCCTCCCCCCTTCGCACTCCTCTTCTCCCTTTACAATCCTCGTTAGGCTCCTTCTCCCTCGCTCTTTCTCTCTTTCCCTCTTAATTCTCTCTGTCTCTCTGTCTTACCTCCCCCTCTCTCTGGTTTTTCCCTCTCTCGATGAGTCAAATGTGCGTGTGTTCGTAGGGTGGTGGGTCTCCTCTTGGCAATTATACGACTCTCCTCTCTTCCCCCGTTCTCTCATGACTAGAGCCGTCGAATCGGCCGTGTCTTTTTCACGGTTATGCTTCATGTATTCACAGAAATCCAGCAAGAACCTGGTTATACAGAAGCAGATGAAAGATAGCCATAAAACGGACCCCCCCCCGCGATTCGACGGCTCTACTCCTGATCCTTCCCTCTGGGGACGAAAAAACCATGCCCGATTTGCGTATTTATCGTCTGACTCTCCTCAGTCTGCTGTACTCCTGATCCCTCTCTCGGTCTTATAATGCGATGATGAAAAGGGCTTGGTTTTGCAAACCCTGCTTCCCTCGCCGTTTGCCCCCCCCCCCTTCCTCTCTTCCCTATCCTATGCGTTTTCTGCTCATTTTCTGCAGACTGGTCTCTGACCCCCCCCTCCTGTAAAAGTAGTAGAAAACGAAGCTAATTAGCCACCGCTTGAAAGCGTTTGTGCCGAGTCTACGCTAAAGTGAATTGATACTGGGAACAGCATTAGCGATATTTGGGAATATATGCCCCTTTGATCTGTGAAAGGCCATCTCTCGCGCTTCTTCTCCCTAATATAATAGCTTTTGCATTGACCGGGTCCCCCCTTCGCTTCCCTTGTGAGATTAGCATAAACGTGGTCAGATGGAGAGAGAGGGAGAGAGAGTGCACGCTCTCTGCGTCTCTGCCCTCCCCGACTCCCCCCTCTCCCTTTTACTCCCTCTATCGACTCTCCCCACTTGTTCTATCGCCCTCTCCCCCCCCGCTCCCCCCAAGAGACATTGCCCATTCCACACTCTTCTCATACACCCCAGCTTTTGCTCGATACTCAGTCCTACTCTCCTCTTTTGCTCTGATCTTGACCAGATTTACCCGTTAGAATAGTCAGTTAGTCAGTTTGCGATTCGTCTCCCCTAATCGCGTGTTGTTGTCCTTTTCCCCCCGCAAGTTGCCCTTTTAATCACTCTGGCGCTTCGTAAGACCCTCGCGATCGATCGTGTATCTACTCGTGTTCCGTATCTTTCTTGATTTCTATCGTACGATTCTTTCGATGGACGTGTTTCATCCTTGTTCGCGTAATAGAACAGTCTACTCTTTAAAATTTTGCGAAGCATAACTTCCTGTACAGTCGTAGACACTCTAGTGTGCCGTTACCGCGATGGTTTGCCTTGGCAATCCCTTATCAGTGTTCCATTTAAGGTCTCCCCTAGCCCCGGCGTCGGTATCCCCCTTCTCTGGTGGCAGTGAGGGACGGCCACGTCTCTTTCTCATCTTCCGGGGACGAAGGGCGTTGACCGGTGAAGGGTGACGAGACGGGTATCAGGAGAAGGAGAGGAAGGCGACTACACCGGACGGACGATCGTCGTTCCCTCGGTTAAGTCATGGCCAACAATGGCCTGGACGAGATCGACCTCAACTCGCTCAGGGTAGGCTTGCACCATGTTTCTTTATCGTATCGCTTTTAATCCTTCTTGAATGATAACGGTCAATACCGCAACTGAGTTTTTGTGGGTACGTTTCATGCTTGATGTGAAGTAGGCACGAAAATGATGTGCAAATGATGCAATTTCCCGGGTCCCTACCCGTAGTCTCGTATTGCAGGATCCGGCGGGCATCTTCGAGCTGATCGAGGTGGTCGGCAATGGAACGTACGGGCAGGTGTACAAGGTGCGTACTTTACTTAATTACTTAATTAATTAATGCACTAATTTCGTTCCTTTATCTTTTGCACCACACACACGCACGAAAGCATTGTTGAGGTGATGCAAAAACATGCAATAGTGGTGTGATGAAAACTTGTGGACATACGTGGGCATAGACCAGAAGTATGGGTGGTAAGCCCAATTATTTTCGAAATTTTACATTGGTAGGCTCATGTTTCCTAGGAAATTGCAATTGGTAGGCTTGATAATTTATGAATTCGTACTTGGGTAGGGCCATTTCTCCAAATATTGCCTGGATGATTGCCCACGTATGCTTGTGGAACAATACGTTAGTTTCCTTCCTTCCCGCTTTCTGGCTTCCCTCTCTCTTGCCTCCTAGGTGTAGGCGATAAAGCGGATAAACGGGTCGTGTTATGATGCCGGTTGATTTGCCTTTGGAGCGGTGCATTAAGCGCCGCAATTTTTCAAGAGGAGACTGATTTCGAAGCTGGCGGTGAAATGATTGATATAAGAATTGCAATCGCTTGGTCAACAGCGTCGCCGTAGGCTCATTGCTAGTGGAAGATTGGCATATAATCACCACCAGCGTTGTACCTACATTTAAAAACGGCACACACACTTTCAGCATACTGTAACGGGAAAATTTTAAAATTTTGTTACCGTACGATGACTCTCACCACGAAAATGGGCGCGTTCATCACGCACGTCACGCCTCAACTACCTTTGGAATGACTCGTTTTTATCGCAAACTGAACTACGCTATCGCGAACTGAAGTGTGCCCCGCTTGTAAAGCATTTTTAATGTCTTAGTTCTGCTCACATAAACGGTCGTGATAATATATGGTTTATCGACGTGCCTCACATGAAACGGAATAGAGCGAGATGATAAATAATAGTAACTTCCAAAATCGAGGTAATGCCTCGCCTGCGCTGATGTCACCTTTTCGCCTCGTTTCTCTGTGCACTTTCTCCCTTCTTCTCACGAGCACATTTCCTTATTGGATGCATATTGGCTGTGTGTGTGTGTGTGTGTGTGTGTGTGTGTGTGTGTGTGTGTGTGTGTGTGTGTGTGTGTGTGTGTGTGTGTGTGTGTGTGTGTG
>LS885176.1:359623-378619 GCA_900490955.1 Micoletzkya japonica | reverse complement strand
GGGGGGGTATATGAAGAGGATAATGTGATCGTTTCAGACGAGACGGAGTACGAGTACTCGGGCAGTGAGGATGAGGAGGGCGGGTCGTCGAAGAACAATCGCGAGGCCAAAGACCGTACGTTGACCGCTGCAGCTTGTTACGTATTTGGGCTTTTTTCGTTGTTCAAATTGTGGATGCTCTAAATACTCACGGGAATTGTTCCTGCGGGTAGCCAAATGGTCGCGGAAAAAGCAAGGCGAAGTGGTGGCAGCTACACGTGCGTTTGGTGTTGGAGAGGAAGATATACGACCCGTGGAACTAAAAAGTCAGAATGGTATCTTGGCACGGTAACAAAATGCCAAGAATCCAGGTGGTATCTTGGCATTTTGCTACTGTGCCAAGATACCATTCTGACTTTTTAGTTCCACGGGTCTTATATTGTTGTGCAGTCTACCTTCTTGTATCCATACACATACATGGGCGTGATTGCCCAAGCGGACGTTAGGATGGCTGGGTGACTGACCAGAGAATTGTAATCGAAAAGCGCCGGTTAGCTGGATAGCTGCTTTTGACTTCCTCTCATGGCGTAAGAGAGCCTGCAAAAGTATTCGGACAACGCGCAGCCCGTGTAGGCCTGCCTACCCTACGTGGGCAAACCTTCCCGGCAATATTTTCAGAAACGACCCTACCAAGGTACGCGAATCATAGCTTGTCAACACTACCAATTGAAATATCCCAGAAAATATGAGCCTATCAAAAGTAAGATGTCGAAAATAATTGGGCCTACCACCCGTACTTCCGGTCGGTGCCCACGTATGCCACGTAGGTCTTGTATTGCAGGCGGCAAGCCGCGGCCCTCTGACACGGAGGCGGCCTCGATGATTCCCGTGCAGCCGGACGACACGCTCAGGAAGGGCTTCCAGCGACTGCAGCAGGTATTTATTTAGTTACCCCCTTTTTTTCCTTTTTTTTGTAAACCTGTTTTGGACCCTTTAGTAGAACATTCCATTCGTGTCTTTTTGATGTATGCGTTTCACACATCATTAATAACCGCGACGCGTCTCGTCACCAAAAGCGATGAAGCATATTGGTCAAAAAGACCCGAATGGCATGCTCTAACCAACAGTAGATGTATGGGAAGAGGGAAGAAGTAGAGCAAGTGTGGATGGGTTGAGCGGTGACCAAAAGCAGCGAAGCTTATGTATTGGTCGAAAAGACTCGAATGGACATGCTCTGCCCTTTAGCTGGTTTCTAGCTGCTTTTCGCGTTTATTGTGCTTTTTACTTATCAAGCGCCATTCGACGTGGGGGGGGGGGTTTCTGTACTTTTCTATGGAAGCACCTGGGCTAGGATGGCTATGAAGCCCAGGGTTTCTTACAATTAGCCATGTCATATGTGCTGACAGCTAGGAGGTGGTGTTGAAAGCTTGAGGAAGGAGAGGTGTGGGTGGGTGGGTGGAGGGGGTGACGAGAGAAGGGATGGGGGGAGGAGAGATGGGAGATGTAGAGACGACAGGTAGAACAGCCGCGGTGGCGGCGGCGCTTGTGAAAGAGAAGGGAGAGGAGAAGAGGAAGAATGTGAGGGGGGAGGTGAGTAATGGACACAACTATGTGTGTACGTGTGGGAGTGCGGAGGGACCGAGAAGAGATTGATGGAGTAGCATTAGTAGCGATAGGAGGTGACCAGAATCGAGGAGATTTGGAAGGAGGTAAAATGGCCCCGAGGAAACGGAGCAGTGGTGCACACCACAAGCGATGAAGTACGCTTCACAGGCCGCATTTATAGGCTGACGTTTCGCAAAGGGTTGCTTACCCGTCGTTTACAGGCTCAAATTAATTTTATAACATTGCAAGGACAGTACAGCTTGCTTGCTGTCGTTATCCTGATCCCGAAATTTAGTGACACTGCAGTATGTTTGGCACAGATGGGCAGGGGGCGCTAGTATCTTTTTTTTTATTGCAGCCGCTTTCCCACATGCAGCATAACGGTTGAGAAATCTAGTCAACAACATTTTTTTTTCTGCAGCGCAGCGACCTGCCCAATACTTGCAAACATTTTGCAGTAAGCTAGCTATCCAACCACGATACACCTGCAACCGTATGCCCATCTATTGGTCTTTGGCATTGCAGCAGCAGCAACAGCAGCAGCAGCAGCAGCAGCAGGAGAACAACGGCCGTTCGAGGTACGAGGTCTCCCCGCAGCACCAATCGAGGCAGCCCCACAGCAACCGAGGTGAGCATTGGAGCTCGAGCCGTCGAATCGGCGTCTTTTTTTTTTCGTGGTTATCTTTCATGTATTGCCATAAAGCCATCAATGTCTTGCTTATACAGAACTAGATGAACGATAACCATAAAAAGGACCTCATTCGACGGCTCTAATTCGAGCACGCACGATTTGCGCGTGTCACTCTAGGGTCGCTTGTGTTTCAAGCCGCAGATAATAGAGCGTGTGCTTGGAATCGTATGCTCTTGTTGGAATGTGAGCTGCCGAATAGGCGACTTATTGATGTTGAACTTCCGCATAGCCCTTTGAATAATCATCGATAATTTTCGTGACAAGATTATGAATTATGAGATTATCGAATTGCAGTTCCCTCCGGCCCGATGGTTGATCGGCGTCCGCCGATGGGAGGAGGAGGCCCCTCGGCCAGTCCGCAGTATAGGTAGGCAAGGGAAGGGAAGGCAAGGGGACTTGAGGCGAGAGCAAGGAGGGGGCGGGGGACCTTACGTGGTAGGGAACGGGCGGAAACGGACCATTTTCATGATTACGTTTCGTGAGCATGTCTGCTGAGGTTGCTTATTGCGAAAGATACCGTTTCCTCGCGCACTGCCTTCACTTTCCCATAGTGGTAGAAGAATAGATTAACAGAATAGCCATAGTCTTTGCTCGTATTCTGCTCTTTCATCTTCAATGTAATTTTGCTGTTATCGACGATTCATCAAGATCTCTCATAATCTCTCATAATCTCTCATACGCCTCCAATCGAGGCTTGATTCTAGTAACTTTCTTCGCAATCATTCTTCTCAAGCAATTCGAATTTCTACGATTTCCGGTGCCCAAATTTGCCCGCTCGTTCAGGTACAACATGGAACGGGAGCAGGCGGTCAAGCTGCGCGCGCAGGCTGCCGCCTCGCAGAAGCCCATTGGAGGCGTGAATGGAGACCGAAGGACCCGGCCCCTGTCACACCATCAGGTCAGCCAGGGGGGGGGCAATGGAATGGATACTGGTTCGAAATGCCCATGCTACTTTTCTAGCGAGCAGGGCGCTCATTTCGTGACGTATACGTTGAACGTTGGTGAAAGCGCCCCCCCCTCCAACTTGTCAATGCGTAAATGTTGCATTTTAAAGGGCAGCTTTTAGGAATATAATCTAATAATTAGATAATATTCTCGTTGTGTCAGGCTGAGCTGAACGCTCGCGCCCTATCCCCTCCCCAACAGCAGTCGCATCCCGCCGCGCCCCATCTGGCTATGGTTGGGAACAACTACAACAACCGACGGAGGGACGAGGAGGAGCGGAAGCGGGAGAGGTGCGGAATATTTTAATTAAATATATTAAATAGTAAATGCATATCCGTAATAATATTTTAAGCAAATAATTGCGACGACACACGCTTCGGCGTAAATGAAATAAATTAATGTTATGGAAAAAAACAGAAACACTAGAAGAAGTGCATTCATGCATGCGATCATTTTAAGTCTTTTACGCGCTCGCCTCGGGGCAAGATGAGACGCGACGCGATGTATAAATGAGCCTCGCAAATCGGTCGTAGGCCGGGGGGGGGGGATAGGAAGTAGTAGGAGAAGTGCCGGATATTGTTGTGGAATTTCATCTGCAATACGATAGATTTTGTGGTGAACGTGTGAAGTGTGGTTGGCTGACGAATTCCCATCCACCTCACGTATTCTGCAAATACCCCGTTTGTGATCATCTGCGCCCGTGGAATGCGCATAAACCGACGCTAGCTAGTCGCGCTTATCGGGCAACTGATAATAGGGGGCAGGGGAGGAAGGGACTATTATGGTGGAAAGGGGGGGGGGGGGGGGGGGGGTGGCCGGTTATTAGCTCTGCTGACTGGCTATCATTCAACTGGCATTTCTGAGCTTTTGCATAGTTCTCTGACGGCATTCTGTATTTCCATTGGAAATGCGCGATGTAATGCGTATTTTTTGCCTATTTCAAGGCTTTCAAATAATGTGAACTGGTAATTTTGTTGCGGGTTCAGGGACCGCAGCGCGGCCCGACGCGAGGAGCGCAGGGATCGAGAGCGGGAACGGGAACGGCAGTTGGGTCTGTCGCCCCTCCGGAAGATGTCCGAACCACTCATTCACAGGGAGGGCGCACGGCCAGAGGTGGGCATTGTTTGCGGGGGGTTTTTTGTGTGTGTGTCAGAATGGAGAGGTTTGTGCAGTCTTCACGAGCAAGTACGGTATAGCGGAAGCGAAAACGAGCGTAGGTAGACTGATTAGCTAGCCAACGTGGACATCATCTAATGCAGCTTCTTTTTATCCGTCACACATCTTACTGGAATGTAATTGGTGTGTATTGCACGTTTTCACGCTCAAGATTGTTAGGTTCGTCGGAGTCTGCAGATTTTGTCATGGTGTACGTTTCACGATCCTTTGATAAGGCGAAACAGTAGAGCGCCTCGTTGATTGACGTTTATCCGACCTCACAGTACGCCCTATGTCCTTTGCCGTTCTTTAGAAGTCAACCGCATTGACAGTTCGCGTCTCGTCAGCAAAAGCAGGGAAACGTATTGACCAGAAGAACTCGCATGCACATCTCCTCTGCTGTTCCTCTGTAGAGCATGTCCATTCGGGTCTTTTTGACCAATATGTTTTTCGCTGCTTTTGGTGACGAGACGCGGGCGTCGCGGTTATGAATGATGTATGATGAAACATGCACATCAAAAAGTGACCCAATGACCCTCTGTTATTCTGCCACAGGATCTGGACGTGCTCGCGCACGAACTTTCCCGAATGGGCGGCCGCGACCTGTCCGCCCCGACGACTACGGTCATCCTGAACGGAAAGGAGGGCAAGGTAGGGAGGAGAAGATTAGAACAGTATCATCGGGCTTTCCATGTCGTTGTACGATATTAGTGGAGCCTTGGTATATATGCTGTAGAGCGGGAAGCGTAAACGTCAAGCAGATGGATTGTAGCGCGAATACTTACCATTTTATTGATTAATTAATTACAATTTTTTTTAAAAAAGTTGACGATGTTCAGGAGGGCAGCACGAGCCCGCCGCCGCCCGCCCCGCCCCCCAGGGATACGAGCATTGCCGGAGGGGACGATGTCGAGGTGAGACGGACCGTGGATTACGGTATGGGAAAAAGTGGGCAGGGAAAAGGTAGCGATCGAACGCTCTCTAGTGCTCTACACTATGCACTGTTAAAAAGGCGTTTCTCGAATGGAATATCAGCAGATTACACAAGAGATTGCGATTCACTCAGAGGTGATGATTATCTTGCTTGTTGCAGGGTACCCTTCGACACGCGAACAAACCCCTGCCACCCACGCCCACGGAGCATTCGCCTGCCAGGGAGAGCGATAACGGGACGATCGAGAGGGGCTCCGGTTGGTCTTCTTTGGAGAATCCTAGACATTTGTTATCCGAAAGTTACCGTGATAGACGTTACTGTTTGATCTGAAGCATATCTTCTGCACATGAGCAGAAGTAGAGAGAGTACGGGTTCAGGCAGTCGCAACGGGACGCTGGTTGGAGGAGCGGGTCATCGGAGGTCGACCAGTAGGGGAAGTGGAATGCGCAATGCCATGGTCAAGGCGGCGAGCATGCCCGATGTGAGTTCATTGTTTTTCTATGATAACAAGCCGTGGGGGGTCAAATAGTATAACAATACTGTTTGGAGAATGAATATATTCATAATATATTAGCAATCTCTATCTATCTTATGCTATAATCTGTGCGCACAGGCGTCGATGTCGCCCCGGTCCACGAACGGAACGGGCGACTACGATTCGAGCAGCGAGGAGGAGGAGGGAGACGAGGAGCATGTGGGCGATGAGGACGACGAGGAAGATGAGGACGATGTGAGGGACTTTTGAATGATAATTTGCGTATATTCGTAGGTTTTTCGTGCCTGCCTAATTCTTTCTAAACTCGCGCTGATTCTATGAGTTGACGTAGTTCCGGAGACGGTATCTGCTTCGGAGCGTATACCTTATACGCTGAGCATCCACGGAGCGCATGAACGCTCAAACGTCGGCCCGGAAAAGGCGCAATCCACCGATTTTCGATATCGAACTTCAAGTAGTACTGACGATTCGCTTGTGAGCGACGAAGGCGCTAGTATCCTATCCTAGAATTCCTATTAGAAGAAAAGTTTTATTGATTTATTGGTTCTAAATAGCAAGAGGTCTTTGGCTGCTCGCAGATGGCCTCGCCGCCCCTGGCAATGCGCTCCGCATCGTCCGAACGGCGAGCTCTTGCCATGCCTGATCTACTGCCCAAGAACACGATTGTCGACGAGCATGGAGGAGAGGAGGTGAGGCGGAAGACTAGAGTCTAGTTTTGGACGTATATGGTAGACACTGCTCGAAGCATTCATTCGTTGTCAAGTCGCTGGGACAAGTCTCGCAATTATTCGTACTGATTTGCATTCGAGCAGTCGACTACGCTAGCAGTAGATGATAGTCTACGAATTTACGACTATTAAACATCTTCGATATGCCATTACCCTCCCTACCTACCGCTTTTGCTAGCACACATCCACGCTTTCGGCCAGCGTTGATCTGTTATGTGTCAGACTTGTGCTCATTATTACCGTAACCACACACACACCACAGATATCGTCCATATTCGGAAGCTTTTATCACGTAAGTTATCTGCTCCCCCATGTTGTGCGCCTGTGGAGAGCGAAAAAAATCAATACTTTGAGTTCTGATCTTGTTCTGATCTGTAAAATGTTCGCTCTCCATCTCATCAAAAAAAAAGGAACGTGCCGTGGTTATCATCTCCCCCTCTTTATTTGTTGCCCCCCCCCCCCCCTGTGGTGTCAAGTGATCGAGTCCCCACCTCACCGCCTGCTGCCCTTCCTATTATTCCCCCCCTCTGTTCACCAGACTAGAGTATAGTTTGCGAAACACCAGGACCAGAGACATCACAACCAGCATCATACACACCCAGTGACGTTGTGGCGTACCGTATCAGTTGTAGCATTTTCGCAATATCTTGCAAAAATCGATCGTTTTCAGCCCACCTCGCACTCGAAGATCTCGATCAACTCTACTCCGCAGCCGCTGAGCGCCCGCGACAGGTTGGTTACTGTAGGTTGCCATACTGTAGGTTGGTTACTGTAGAATACAATAGGGCTGGCAAACCGGATCATTTTCCTGGGTTAGGTTTCACCACGTATGCAAGAATGAGGGGTATAGTACAAGTACTCCACCGTGAAGCATAATCCTGAAAAAAACGCCCCAAAAAGAACCGGTTTTCCAACCCTCAGAGTGCAATATTCGTTATGATAACGGGTAAAAGGTTAAGCAACTAACTGAATGAAGAATAATGAAGCTCATATTTGCAGGGAGAAGTCGTTCGTCGGCTTCTACAACCCGAACGGCGCACAGGCCGCCTCGGGCGGTACAGTTCACCGGCCGGGAAGGGCGGGCGATGCGGGCGCCAGCCAAGTACAGGTACTGTAGGGTCTCTATTTACCGTCTCTTAAGAGCTCGGACCTTATCTGTCGGAAAGGCTTCTATTTTTTGGTCAACTACAGAGAAAAACTGCGGTGCTTGGTCAAAAGAATACATAGCTCTTTCTGAATGATGCTGTAAACCGTACAGGAAGGGCAGTTATGGTCCTGCATATATTATATAATACTTGGGGAAAAGGAGTTGAATGTTTTTGCAGATCAATGCGAATCCTGCCTCGACAGGACATGGAATCGATGGAGACGCGCCGGAGATTAGGTATGGGCTGGGGTTTGAATAGCAAGAAATTAATCGTATTGCTAGCCCGAAAGATTGAGGTATAATAGTAAAGGATTGGTATAATAGTAAAAGCTTGGCTTTCCGAACCTAGTATGGACAGTTGTGCTTGAATAAACTAGGTTTTCCTAAATTTGGAGGCAAAGCGGGTTGTATAAAATCGCCATTGGCTATGGGCTGGACAAGCCAAATATTGACAATTTATTGTTAGTCGTTGCTTTCTTGCTAAGCAATGAGGACAGCATCAAAATGATCTGATTTATGATGTCATTGAAACGTATACCAGCAAGTGCGCCATCAAATGGGCTGACTACCCGTGGTTCCTTATGGAAACTTGTGACAAATAAGAAATACCTATCTACTTCTTGCATGCATGCATGCATTCATACATTCATTCATTCTTTATTCTCGTCGTAGGGAAAGGGTACAGTAGGTGGGGTCAAATGCAGATATAAGATATTATTGGAGGAAAGCGAACGTTGAGCAATCTTTGCAGCGCACTCCGCTAAATACAGTGAATATTTCGTGGCAAAATGCCAGCTTAGGCTAATCGCCGGCTCCGGCTGAAGTTCTACGGTGGTTAGCGGAAAACATTGTGCAGCTCTCTCAACGTTCATTTTCCTTTAATGATAACGAGAGGTACGTCGCAGGAAGTACAAGAAGAAGTTCTCGGGCGAGATTCTGTGCGCGGCGCTGTGGGGAGTCAACCTGCTGATCGGCACCGACTCGGGTCTCATGTTGCTGGACCGCAGTGGACAGGGCAAAGGTGAGGAGCAGCAGCATGGCGCAGTCGGTAGGAGGCGCCGACCGGGAGGCCACTGGCCCGGGTTCGACCCCCCGGGGAGCGCGTCACAATGACTCCGCACAGCCCCCTCCCCCTGTGGCTGTGTGGATATACCTGACGCTACAGCGACTAGGGGGGCTAATCTGCTCGGACTATAGATTGCGTAGTAGTCGGATTCGAATGCTCCTACATGCTGTTTTGGCACAATAGCTGATTGCGCTAAACTATAGTGGAGTAAACCGGTCCGTCCGTTACTTTGATTCCAAAATGAGTGTCTAATTCTCTCACTTTTGCACACTCTCTCGCCTGATATTCGGAACGATTTACTGACGTATCTTTTTATTCCACTATAGTAAGTAATACGCACGCATTAGCTTTAATCAGTATTACATCACCAATAATGTATAATGTACATTTGCAGTGTACCAGTTGATCACGCGGCGGCGGTTCGAGCAGATGACCGTCCTGGAGGGACAGAACATCCTGGTGACGATCAGCGGCCGCAAGCGACGCATACGCGTCTACTACCTGTCGTGGCTCCGGCAGAAGGTACGGTGGAGAGGCTAGAGCCGTCGACTCGGGTCGGGTCCTTTTATTTTTTATGGTTATCTTCCATCTGCTTTCGTCGGTATAACCAGGTTATTGCTGGATTTATGTAGTACATGAAACGTAGCCGTGGAAAAGACAGCCGATTCGACGGACTCTAGATGATGAAAGTCGAACGCTATATCATACATGGGCGCTGTTGTCCGATCGGGCGTTAGGATGGGCGCCTGCACCTGTTAATCATAGTGCAAAAGCCTAGTTAGGATTACTGCTTCTGATTTCCTGCTAATTATGTAAGGATGCCTGTAGAAATATTCGGACAACACTAGCCCATGTATGCCTTATATATTGGAGAATCGAAATACCCATTATCGGCCAAGCCCTAATTGTTCTGATTTGAGGTACTTCGAACGGAGGGCGCCTCCCAGCCAGCAACGGAGAAGAAGAACGGATGGGTCAATGTTGGCGACCTGCAAGTGCGTCGTTTTCGTTTGTTTGATCAACGATTATCGTTCTCCTGATTAGTGATGATGACCCGTACCGTCAAAGTGCAAGCAAGCGTGAAACGAAAGAGGCGAGAACAATGAAGAAACCGTAGACAGTAGTGTGCGCTGGATGACCTGGCCAACTGTCCTCTGTCAAATATAGGCAAATTATAATTAGCTAATTAGAAAATGGCCTTTGGCCTATGAAAATAGATGACACATTGAGAGTAATAGCCTAGAAGACAGCTAGCCTCTTTAATAGAGGATACGAATCGAGTACTTTTGACGGTTACGCATAGATGGGCACGGTTGCAGGTGCCGCGGTTGGGTGGCTTACTGCAAAAACCTTTCACATATTGGTTGGCGCACTGCAAGAAAAAGTTCTTAGCGAAATTGTGCGATTTCTATGCATGGCTGAACGACCACAGTAAGTTATCGGCAGACCCTGCCCACGTATGCGGTTAAAATATATGCTTCACGATCAATGCATAGCAAACATCTCCTCTGTCTTCTTACGTTCGGATGGTCGGATACATCACACCATCAAAAGTGGCCCGATTCGTATCGTCATCCTCTACTCCCTTAATAATCGTTCTCCCCTTCATTCCAGGGCGCGGTCCACTTCAAGATCGTGCGCTACGAGCGCATCAAGTTCCTGGTGATCGGCCTCGAGTCATCGATCGGCATCTTTGCCTGGGCCCCGAAGCCCTACCACAAGTTTATGAGCTTCAAGGTCAGTCAGTCAGACTTCTTGTTTTTTTATGAGTTGCACAGTCGGCGTCTACTATGTAGCGGCTTTGTGAAACCAAGTCTGTTCATCGCAAAATGTGAGACTGAACGAGCGAGTGCTGAGACGGACGCATGGCGGGCATGCGGACAGTCAGACAGTAAATAATACGCAAATCGCGCTTGCCTTTCAAGCCCTGGTGTCTACTGTGTCTTACTGCAGAAGCCGAATGTTAGATTAGGTTACTGCAGCAAAAGGATATATAGTGGATTAAAAAGATCCATCGGAAAATGATCCCAAATATAAGGCGAGAGAGTGTGCAAAGGTGAGAGAATTAGACTCATTTTGGAACGGAAGAAACTGACGGATCGCCGTTTATTAGACTATACTTGATTTCTATGCATGCTGCAGCATAAAATTACCATGTATGTTTCATAGAGTTTATCTGAACTTACAAGAGCAGGATGAAAGCTGCTACTGCTGCTCTTGCATGGAATTAAAAGCGCGCTCACTCAGTGGCTAGTGACAACTCGTACTCCTCCATATGCCATTGTCATTGTCATTCTGCGGTCCTGTCATTGTCAAACCCCCCGGCAATTGTTCAGACCTTCACCAACCTCAGCCACCAGCCACTGATCGTCGATCTGACCATCGAGGACAACGCGCGGTTGAAGGTGAGAGCCGCGATTATTGGATTATTATTATTGATTTTTCGTTTATAGATTACGTTTCTCTTAAATGCTGCAAATATTTACCATAAATGGGAAAGTACGAGTAATAATTTTAGGTCCTCTACGGTTCGCGCGAGGGCTTCCACGCGATCGATCTCGATTCGGGAGAGGTCTACGACGTCTTCCTGCCCAATAGCGTGAGTCGCGAATGCGCCTACTCATTCTGCGCATATTTATGCAAACGTATGCTCGTATTTCAATCATTGATAATTCTATGCCCGTTTTACTCTGCGACGCCCTTGAAATTGCGAGTTGGAGGAGTGAAATGGGCGCATTTCAGCCGACCTCCAACATCTCGCAGATGACGCCCCATTGTATTGTCGTGCTGCCCAATACCCGGGGTATCAGTCTGCTGTTGTGCTACGACAGTAAGCGTTTAACCTTCATTTGTTTTCTTTCTTCTTTTTTTTTGTTGAGAAGTTCAGCAAGCAAAAGAAAACTATAGGAATTTTTGCATGACTTCGCGTCGTTTTTTGCTGTTTTTTTTGGCGTTTTTGCATGGTGCTCTCGTTATTTAGTGAAGTGGAATGCATTCTTTTTACTCTGGGAATAGGAGAGCCGTGTTTTTCCTTCCATCACGTTTCCTCCGCTAATTGCGTTGCGCGGCTAACAAGTTTTGGGCTGCTGGAACTAGAGAGATGATTAACGAAGGGCTGGAAAAACATGACGAAATGAAGTTGTGCGGACCGGAGATGTATATGTGTGCATATCTATACTTAGATTCCAAGACTATGTTAAGTTGTTGCCTTTGCAGACGAGGGCGTGTACGTGACGACGTACGGAAAGCTGCTCAAGTCGGTACGGGTCCAGTGGGGTGAAATGCCCTCGAGTGTCGGTCAGTTTGTTTTTTGTTTTGAGTATTTATTTATGGATAAGATGATCTCCGAATCTGTGTCTCAGGTGAGATGAAACAGGTAGGGGGTTTTTTGTGGAGTATTTCTGGATAAGATGGTCTGTTCTGGACAGCAGTAGGCAGTAGGATTGCTGTGATCATCACAGATTGAGGTGAAGGGGGCGGGTCTTTGCAGCGTACATCTCAACGGGTCAGATCATGGGCTGGGGCAATAAGGCGATCGAGATTCGGTCGGTCGAGACGGGCCACCTCGATGGCGTCTTCATGCACAAGAAGGCGCAGAAGCTCAAGTTCCTGTGCGAGCGGAACGACAAGGTACGTACGATACCAAGGCTGTTCAATTACGGGCTTTTGTTTATTATATGAGATCGTCACAATTTTGGCTTTTTTCCTTTTTATTTTATCTTTTTTTCATTTCCCATTTCATTGGTTTATGGCAATAATCTAGTAGGAATGTTTGTTTATCAGTGGACGGATCGTCCAAAGGTGCGATAGGGCTATGAGATAGATAGGAGAGGTCAGGCATTTCAAATCGCAATCTAAATGGCGTACTTAGGTCTTCTTCTCCTCGGCCAAGGGCGGTGGCGCGTGCCAGATCTACTTTATGACGCTGAACAAGCCCGGAATGTCCAACTGGTAGTCCCCCCTACCGTATCCCTACCGTACCCCTACCGTACTCCCCCCTCTCCCCCATCCCTCCTAATATTCTCCTCATCCTACGAATCGCCACGTTATTACGGTTTCCGCTACCTGTTGTCCCCCCTCCCCCGTCCTGTTTTGAGCAAAAGAAGAAGAAGAAGAAAAGGAAAGAGAAAATAAAGCCCAACTCTCTCTGTATATACACGTTGTCGCCCGTATATAATATATCTGTTTCGGTTGTAATCCGTATTCTCCCCCCCCCCCCTAATCAATGATTACCTGCCTTGATACATCCGATCAACACACCTCTCCGCATCCCAATCACCGCTCAACCCATCCACACTTGCTCTACTTCTTCCCTCTTCCCATACATCTACTGTTGGTTAGAGCATGCCATTCGGGTCTTTTTGACCAATATGCTTCATCGCTTCTGGTGAGACGAGACGCGTCGCGGTTATGAATGATGTGTGAAACATATACATCGAAAAAGACCCGAATGGCATGCTCTACTGTTGGTCTACTATATTACTCTCATTCGCCCCGTTCTTTCACCAGCCGCGCCTATGCTATGCTATGCTTTCGCTCTCGTCCCCCTCCTCCTCCTCCGCCTCCACTGCATTGCCTTTTGCCGCTTTTCTAGCGAGAATTATTGCGAAGCGCGCCGCTCCTTGTTGTCTCTCGTATGTACCACTGTTTCTACTGAAAATACATGTTTCAGCCCGCGATTTGTAAGTGTTTAAAAATCCCCCCCCCGCCCTTTCAGTTGTACCATCTTCCAACCACGAAGTAAATCTATAGCACCCACACCGTTATCCTTGTTGTTTCATCATTTTCCAGCTTGGAAAGAGCTGGCTAGGAACGAAAGCGTGCACATACACGTACACCTTATAGGGAAAAAATGTCATCAAAGCGTTGTCAGTTTGCAAGCATTTACGCTGAAACAGAGCTTTCTCAGCGGGAATCGCTATTTGGCAAAATCATTATATGGTCAGAGTGGAACGTAGCTCGGAAAGCTTTGTTTCGGTGGCGTATGCTCTACTTTTTCTCTTCTCAACTCCGGTCCTTCACCTTTTCTGCCTAATCATTGTCACCAATGCTCGCCCCCTTTCCCCCAGAAGAATCGTGTCCTCTACTCTCCTTCTTTCCACGTTCATCACTGTCCTTAATAAAGCGACGAATAAATTACTCGAAAAGACGTTGAACAGATAACGGACAGAATGCGAGGACTAGCAAAGAGCCTAAAGGCTAAAGAAATTATTTAGATTAAATGAAAAATTAAAAAAAAAGAAAATATAAGCGGGTACTCTTTGAACTGCAGCCATGCCTCATTGGGCGCCTTCATCCATCAGTAATGTGTTGTCACAGCCAGTCAGTCAGTCTGTCCTATATGGCATAAGCAATGGCATGCACTCCCCATTCGATGTTTCTTCGGCATTGTCAATTCCATCAAAAAGAGTAAGTACACTCGATCGCGGACCTGCATACATAGCTAGCTAGCTACCAACCGGGCCCGAAGCTTCTTTCTTCCTCGGCTTTTGTTATTTTTTACTTTTCCGTAGAGCCATCTTACACTTATACACTGAGCGAAATTTCACTAGCACACGCTACCACTGTGAAAATTCACTAACCCGCTAGGGAATAATTCCCTAAAAACCGTAGGGGGAGGCTCAATTTTTAGGGAATTTTCGCTGTGGTATCGTGTGCTAGGGAATTATTCCCTAGCGGGCTAGTGAAATTTCGCTGAGTGTAATGCAAATAATTTCGTAGTATTCAATATGATATTGATAATTTCAATCATATCCTGTTCAAGCAGGCATAGATTTCAGAGAGTTTTGGGGAAGATCAGATAGGGACAGTTGTGGGGCAAGGCGCATCAGGCTGAGGGCTGGGCGAACTCAAAAAAAGGTTCGCCCAGCCCCCCGCCCGTATCTTTTGGTCGCATCCCCACTGCTTCACCCCTCCACCTCCTCCTTCGCTTCCTCATCTCCCCTCTCCCGCCGCCAGACTCCGCCGTCTATTTTGCAGTAGTTGTTGTGCCGGGGCTATCGGATATCTCGAAGTGTGAGACTCAACGGCGGGAGGTTTGACGCGTCCTTTGATCGGATGAAACTCTGTGATACTTGCCTAGATCGCGTACTTGTTTATTTGACGACTCTCTTTCACCTCTCTCACACGATGCGTTCTTTAGAGAACACCCGCCTCTCACGGCGCTGAAATATCATACCCGAGAATGAAACTTTTGCAGGAAAACATCTGCTGCTAGTGTCAGCTATTGCGCTTTAGCAGACAAATACAATCAATTGTGTTTATGCTTAGTAGTTTTTAAATGTGAATCAGACTGAACTCATCATGGGTAGTTTCAAAATGTAAAACGGGAATGGCACTTCTCCAAAATGTATTTATCTGCATGTTGTAGCAAAATCAAAGTGCCCGTGCTCTGGCTGGTTGCCTTATATAAGAGGGGGGGGAGCGCCAAGGGACAGCTACTAATTGCGCGATATGTGAATAGGCAAGTAGCGGTCATTGTCGGGCTGAGGGGGGGGGTGTCCTTAGAGAGCAGAGGGATTGTGGAGTAGCCTCCCACCTGGGGAGTGTGAAGCTGGGGCTAAGGTCCTAGTTCAGATTATGGCTTGTTATGTAACATTTAGTATTATTTCTGTTACTTATTTGTGATGTATTCAGTCAACCATTGAGTGTTTATTTATTTACCTCTTACGTTTCAGTTTTTTCTCAATTTATATTTTGAAAGAAGGGTTCTTCTTTCAGCCTAGGCAGTATGCGCAAAATTAGTTCCGCCTTGACAATAGAGAGAAATGGAATCCGTTCGAGACGGAAAAAAGTTCGCTTGTTTTTTGCAGGTCCTTATTTGTGAATGCAAACGTTTCTGTCTAGCATTGCCAAGTATTTTTTCAACTGTGTTCGACTTTTCTGCTAACTCTTCCCTACGTATCCTTTGATTCCTATGATTTGATAGATTTAGCCACCCCGTTCCGTTCTCTGCATCGACTCATTTTCCTTTTAGTACACACTCCGGTTTCCTAAAGCTTCTGATAGGGTTAGTGTTCTCATATTTAAAGATTTAAAAGCTTGCGTAAAGTCTGCTCGCTGATTGATATAAGATCCGTGGAACTAAAAAGTCAGAATGGTATCTTGGCACGGTAACAAAATGCCAAGATTCCACCTGGATTCTTGGAATTTTGTTACTGTTCCAAGATGCCATTCTGACTTTTTAGTTCCACGGGTCTTATATACGCTGCAACACTCGCAGCGTCTACACACCGTCGAGTGTAAGAGTAGAAAGAATAATGCTCGCCGCGTATTGTTGTACTGTGGCCGTTCACCTATGTTTTGGTCGAGTGACTCATCCGGCTTCTTTCAGATTCCAACCTCGTTGATGACGTCACGAGTCTAGGCTAATTGTACAAAAAGTCCAATGGGCCAGGCTTGCACCGTGCCACGAGGGCACCAGGAGGAATCGGAGGAAGAGGTAGACATTGATAGTTTTCTTGACCATCCACTTTGAATCAAACCATAACCAGATCAAACTTCTAAAGGATGAGGGAACTCTTGCACCATAAAAGTTATTTTATAAGTTCAGCGTTGTTGTCCTCTAAATTCAGACGAACCAGAGGTGTATTATTGGAGGAAAAGGAACGTTGAGAAATCTTTGCAGCGCACTCCGCTAAATACAGTGAAACTCTCTTGGCAAAGTGCCAGCTTAGGCTAAAGCCCGGCTCCGGCTGAAGTTTCACTGTGGTTAGCGGACAGAACTGCGCAGCTCTCTCAACGTTCGCTTTCCTTCAATAATAGCAATTGTTTGAGATCCGCTACCCGGTCTACCGCTTCCTCACGCACACCTCGGGCCACGGCCTGGGACGGATCCCGCGAACCCGAAGTCACGGAACCCGGTGCTTCTGGTTCACTCTGTGGCTCGTCTGTCTGGGCGTACTCATCGTACAGGTTCGAAAGGCGTCTTAAGCTCGTGAAGAAATATTAATCATGAAAATGGAAAATGCAATAATATTCTTTTGCTTTTTTTAGAATTAGAACACTGATCGCTCGGAACCCGGTTGCCGGCAGAACAAACGATTTCTGCCGGCAACTGAATTTTTCGTATAACTTTTGAAAGTGTTATTGGTTTCGAAGCGGTTCGATAGAGTTTTTGACGCTCTTTTCATCTATGTAAAGGTTTGACTTGAAAATCGCCCCTTCTTCTGTAAATCTAAAAAGAACATTTCAACAATAAGTTTTTTCGATCATAACTTTTTTTATTATTTTTAGTTAGGAGTGTGACAGAATTGTGCAGCTTCAAAAGCAGCGTATCGAACACCATAAAAACATCAGTACCGAAAAAGGTTCGAATTCGAACCACATATTTTGGTGGCTAATTGTGCAGCGATCGCACAACGCAATAGCCAAAAGGATAAGCGCAGAACCGCGTCCGAATAATAGCCCACTAATAATCCGCTTCCTTTGCAGTTCCTGATGCTCCTTTCGAAATACCGGCATCAACAGCCAAATACGAAGGTGCAGGTGAGTAGGGGTCCAGAAATGAGCTTTCCGGTGATTTTACTTTCATATTTTACGGTTCCTCCATCAGCTTTTGAGATGTTTTTCGTAGTTCAATAATACAAAGAAAGTCCAACAAAAACCCGGCGGTGCTGCGGACGAGTAATTCGAGCCGAAGCTGTGTGTCATTTCCCGATTGGAACACCGCCGTCAGGACGTTGCCTCGCTCCGTGATGATTCTCGATGACAGTTCCTTTTCGTTTCGTGTCCCGTCGATCTCTGCCTCCGAGGAAATCCTTCGTCGATTCCGTTTCTCTCCCATTGTTCTCGCAGACAAGCAACCCGGTCATCCCCCCTCTTCATCAACACTCGCTGTCAGCATATACTTCATCCGTCCCCCTTCCCCCAGTGTTGCCCTCATCTCCTCCTCCTGTCCGTATCCCCTATGCATGGCCGTCCCCTCCTTATTCTCCTCGGCTCTCGTCCCGTCCAAGAACAACGAGCGAAGGTCCTCCTGATTACGCACGCCCCTCGGCCAACTTCATACGCCCTGTTCGTTCTCGGCTGGAATTCTTCTTTGAACAACGTTCCTGGACGTCGTTACGAACGATCCTTCGTATCCAGTTCCGTTCTGTTCTTTAGCTCCATACATTAGCAGATTACGATTGCATACTTTTCCATGGATTATGGTAGAAATCCCAATAGAGAGAGGCCAACGCTTTGCTCTACCGTACCAGAAGTCATTGCGCCGCTTCAGCCTTGTCTCTAATGCCACTTGGTCCAATCAAGGGCCTCAGTCCTCAACCCTTCCCCGGTTCCTCTTGACTCCTCTTCATCGTAACTCTCTCCTATTCTTGATTAGTCTCCCTCCTCCTCCTCCTCCTCCCCTTCTCGTCCCCCCGTGATTCGAGGGTCATCACATTAGACGAGCTGCTGCTGCGTAGTGGAGTAATGAGGTCAGCCGTACCCTTTCCCGGTCGTGTCCTCGTACTTCTGTGTTATCGCCATGGCATCAGCCGCCTTTCTCGTCTTTCTAACTGATTCAGCAATCTTATTCGTGTTATTCTTGCACTTCTGCTGTTGCCTTTTGTTCGTGTTGTTGAATTAACGGTATAAGGGAAGATGGTGATTAGATCGCTTATAGCCCTATATAGTGCTCCCCTTCATCATTCTCTCCATCGAAGGATGTCGACAGTCGTCTCATTTCACCACCTCCCATTCGCTCCTTTTCGCTAGTTGTTGACGCGCGCTAAGACCTAATGAAATGGTGCCTGTGGTCAACGGTAGGGGAACAGTTCGGAGAGGACGGGAAAGGACCTTGAGGAGGCTATAGATATCGTACGGTACATTTATTTGGGCACGCATACCGGACTGTACGGGATTGTACCGTACAACCCCGTACAAGTCAAATTGTGGCCGTATATGGCAATTTCAGCACTTTTCATTGTTTTATTATTTTTTCTCGTGCCCAATTACACCAGTAAACAAAGAAACATGCCGGAAATCGCTCATTTTTCGAAATCACCACCGTTTGCTGACAGAGTCAGTTCGCGATAGCAGGGGCTGTCGGACGACTCTGAGACTTACAGTATCCTCCAACCCGAGCCTCGTTGTCCGGTGTACCTACCTTGAAGTGTTTGAAAACTCGAGAAACACTTCAAGGTAACTACACCGGACAACGAGGATCGGGTCGGAGGATACTGTAAGTCTCAGAGTCGTCCGACAGCCCCTGCTATCGCGAACTGACTCTGTCAGCAAAAGGTAGTGATTTCGAAAAATGAGCGATT
>LS885176.1:335291-358945 GCA_900490955.1 Micoletzkya japonica | reverse complement strand
CTCCAACCCGAGCCTCGTTGTCCGGTGTACCTACCTTGAAGTGTTTGAAAACTCGAGAAACACTTCAAGGTAACTACACCGGACAACGAGGATCGGGTCGGAGGATACTGTAAGTCTCAGAGTCGTCCGACAGCCCCTGCTATCGCGAACTGACTCTGTCAGCAAAAGGTAGTGATTTCGAAAAATGAGCGATTTCCGGAATGTTTCTTTGTTTACTGGTGTAATTGGGCACGAGAAAAAATAATAAAACAATGAAAAGTGCTGAAATTGCCATATACGGCCGCAATTTGACTTGTACGGGGTTGTACGGTACAATCCCGTACAGTCCGGTATTCGTGCCCAAATAAATGTACCGTACGATAGCTCTAGGCCGCCATAGCTTTACAAGGGTACATAGTTCATAAAGGAGCTTTAGCTTTATAAGATGGGACAATTGAACATTATTTTGATATATGCCCTGAAGCAGCAAATCTATATCACCCATACGACTTGAGCTTTGCAAAGCGAAGCGAAGCGAAGCGAGAAAAGAGCTCAACTAACTAGTCAACGCTTGCTTGTCAAGAGTTCGGCTGCCAGCTTTTTCGAAACTCCTCTACTCTCCTGCTGAGAAGTGCCCGTCTCTCGACGACTCCCATTTGTCTTATGACAAGGCGCGGTGTGTTTCTCAGTCATCGCCCGACTCTTCCTCGCCCCTTTCCCTCCCCCCCCCCCATCCTCCCTCGGACCTTCCCTTCTCTTCCCTAGCTCACCTGTTCACCGGCTTCTTATCACTTCCTCGTTAAATACCCTAAGGCTATTTAGATAATTAGAGAAATCAGCGACAGTTTCTAAAGCCGAGCTTTGTTTTGTTCGCCCCAAGCTTTCCGTGATGTTACTGGTAAATAATCTTGTAATGGGGTTTGCGTAGAGTGCTCCTATACGGAACACCCCCCCCCCCCCCACTTCCTTCTCTTTTTGTTGCTGAACCCTACGATTTCTCCGACCCTGTCTTGAATGATTATTTTTTCGGCTTCCTTGTGTTATGCCTTTGAGAGAGAGAGTGATGTGCCGTGATTGATCTTGTGCGTGAGATATTCATAGCTGTTCGTATTATGCATAGCGTATACGCGCGGGCGGGTCCCCCCATACTACACTAGTACAACCACTATAGTGGAATAAAATGATACGTCAGAAAAGCATTCCGAATATCGAGCGAGAGAGTGTGTGCAAAAGTGAGAGAATCAGGCTCATTTTGGAACGGAAGAAACTGACGGATCGGTTTATTCCACTATATCTACTACGAATACCTCCTTTCCAATCCTCGCTTGAGTTTCACCCTTTTCCCCACTCTATCCCAATGCATAGCGTTCTACAATTTTACTTTACCTTGCTTCCACTACCTTGTATTTTGGCCCGTCTATAGTCTATTCTATTCCTTTGCATTAGCCCTCCGCCGTTCAGTCTCTATCCACGTGGAAGAATGCGGTCCTCCGCATATAGTAAGGAGGGGGGGTGCTTCGTAGAATGAATGAGAGACACGGCTCTAGTCTACACCATGCCATTCTGCTCTTTCTTATGGTTATGTTTCACGACCCATTGATAGTGAACCTCCTTGCACTGAATTGTTGCTGGAGATCCCGAACGACTTATGGTTGACGAAAATTTTTTCCTATTTACTACGAGAGTATGAGCCGGTATGAAGAGAGTCCAGACAGAGTAGTAATGAGATTACTGACAGCTTTTTCGATAATAATGCTGAAGTTACTGAATTATAAACCATCAAAAATGCGCCTAGTCTTGGCTTGACTGTTTTTTTCGTTCTTTTAGCCCATTCGATTAGGCAAAAACCCAACTTTGAGAGGATCCTCGACGACAGTGGAGACTACCTCAGTCTATGAGCCAAGCAGCTTAGCTCTCCTCCTCTCACTATTGCCCAGCTCACTTGGTGTAATTGGACGTCGGGGGTCTCTAGAGGGGGGTTCTCGGGGTCTCTCCTTTCTTCCATCCTCTGTGTCGCATCTATTACTCTCTCCCCCTCCCCTTCTTCTTCTTCGTGAAATTAGATAACCGTTCGCCAGTAGTTAGCCATGTTCTGAGAACACTTTTTCTCCTCTTTCCTGCCTCCAAAGGCGAAAGTAGCAACTCTTCTTCATTACGGTAGACGAACGCTTGCCCTTCTGTCGTGCAGAGAGAAGCTCCCGAAATCCAATGCATGCGATAGAGTTTGGAGGTTACTCCTTTGCAGCAACGTTTCGCTGCATCAACGCAGACATAAACCCGGTCTGATGCTTTGTTGATGTGCCCCGTATACTCCTCTGCCGCTCAGATCAAGGTACCAACGCACGTGTGTTAAAATACGGCTGTCAATAGTGAGCGTAGACTGAGGAGGCCATCAGCTGTCTACAATGCATGTGCTTCTCTACCTTGTTATTCTCTCTCATCTCACCTCATCCCATTCCCCCCCGCCTGTTCTTGATGATTCGCCCTTTGTCAGGCTGAGCTTTATTGGCTCGGTCGCAACATTCTTCTCCTCGTCTACCTTCTGCATACCTCCACCGCCTCTTTAGAGCCGTCGAATCAGCTCCTTTTTATGGTTATATTTCATCTAGTTCACCATGAGCAAGACATTGATGGTTTTATGTAATACATGAAACATAACCACGAAAAAGACTCGATTCGACGGCTCCACCCTCTCTTTCCCCACGTCTCTTCTTACCTAGTGCAAGAGAGTCGTCAAAAGTTTTCCGCTCACTGAGCTCTGTTCCTCTGCATCATAGTGCAGTAAGAGTATATTATCCCCTCTCGCCTCTACTCGGGTTCACCTTTCCCCCACCTCCTCCTACTCCTCCTTCCTTCCTCAATACCTCAGTCAGGATGACCAAGACGGAACACCACCCGCCGATATACGATACGGTGCCGCCCCTGGAACACAAGGTTCGCGCCCCCCGAGGGCTCATTTGAGCCCCCGGGGCTCATTC
Source organism: Micoletzkya japonica (assembly GCA_900490955.1). Lineage (NCBI taxonomy): Eukaryota > Metazoa > Nematoda > Chromadorea > Rhabditida > Diplogasteridae > Micoletzkya > Micoletzkya japonica. The sequence goes on along the minus strand of LS885176.1, from coordinate 355,988 downwards.
GATCTCCCCAAGGCCTGCCTATCGACTAGACCCCGTTTATCGCTTCTCATTCCATCATATTCTTTAGCTTTCTTGTTTATCTCGACAAGCTGTTCTAGTACTCGTAGTACACGATACTCCAATCTCCCCCCCCAATTTGCCCGACCCGCTCAACTCCCTCCCTATTAGGTCGTCCTCAGCAGCGTGTCCTCGGGCTCGGATGACCTACGGGGAATGCCGCAGGCAAGAAATCCGGAAATTTGCCCCAGGATTCCGGGAATACCGGTCATCCGGCTTTTAGGATGAGCCCCAGTCCCCGGTCATCGACCGCCTCAAATACTTTGCCGACATGACGACGGCGCACGGCGCGAAACGGGTACTCGTGGCGCGGTCGCATCTGAGGTGCCTTCAATAGTAGAACAACCATCCGAGGATCCTGACGGATTTCTTGAATTGGAACTCCTCAGAATAGCGTGATTCTCTGCCTCCTGAGTCCCCCCGTTTCTAGTCGTCTGTGTTGGCTTCTTCTCCTGGGTGCCTTCGCCGCCGTCCTTCTCTTCGTCGTCTATCAACTCCACCAGAAGTACGTCCGCCACGACCGGATAACGTCCATAGCGGTGCGCATTCGGTAGATATAAAATAACAACATAACTGATCAGCCCATATATGTAAAGCTGTCTTTTAGTAGCTTTTAAGTGAGCCAACAGATAACAAGGTAATCAAATTTTCAGTGATTTTCTTAATAAGCGCTACTTTTCAGTAGCTGGTATAGTGAGCCATCTCGAGAGCCGGGTTTTAGATGAAATTCGACGAGGTCGAGTTTCCGGCGATCACCTTCTGCAACCTCAACCCGTACAAGCGGTCGCTCGTCCGGATGGTGCCGTCAGTTCGCGATACGGTAAGGCAGACCACCGTGTCGGGATCAGGCTTCTCTTGTTGACGCTTTTCCACTGGTATGTTTCAGCTTTCATTCTCTGTAGGCGTATACCGGTATTCATAGAAGCCTGAAACATAACTGAGAAAAGGCGTCAAAGGAGAACTCTCTAGTCCAAATTCATACGGCAAACAGGCAAGATTCAGTTGCTAGACACTGATCACAGATACGTGTGTCTCATATGGAAGGTTAAAAAGACCAAGAGATGACTAGCCATCTCGTATCTTTGCTTGTTATGAGGGTAACCCGGGTAGGTGCCTCTCTCGCGAGCTGTGACCCCTTCCTTCCAGATGGACGTGTACGATAACGCGAAGAGTCACAGCAAAACAAAGAACGAGAAGAAGCCGACGTTCAAGCGGAAGCAGCACGTCGAGCTCAGCGAGAAGCTCGTCCGGGAATTGTTCCGGAAAGTAAGGAGAGCCGGAAAGTAGTTCCCCGAACGCTCATCCATCTTACAGGAGATAGAGGAGGAGGAGGCGCGGCTGCGCAAGCTGTACGGCGGTAGTTTGGAGGCGAACAGCAAGCCAACGGAGGTCGTAAGGGAGAAGAGACAGGTCAATATCCAATTTAGTCTTCAACTGGGAGAGATGCATATCCCTCAATCCCTAACCCCATTACGCGTACAGTGTAGATACAATTAAAGATAATGTAAATGGTAGCTCTAGAATGCGAGAACGTCACCCCATGATTGCTTACATACAGGCCATTCCGGCGCACCAAATCTTCGAGGCGATCGAGGCGCACTGTCGATGCATCGGCAAGCCGGACATGGAGTGCATTCGGTTTGAGAGCCCGCCGAGGAACAACGTAAGCGTGTGACTATCACATCGGGATCAGAACCAGTAAATTCTCAACTTTTGACAATTTTGAGCACTCCAAGTGCATCTGCACACTCAACCTCGACATGGACAAAGCTTGGCCCTGCTTCAACGCTTCGTGAGTTATATAGTGGAATAAACCGGTCCGCCAGTTGCTTCCGTTCCAAAATGAGTGTCTAATGCTCTCACTTTTGCACACACTCTCTCGCCTTATATATTCGGAATGATTTTACGACGGATCGTCTTAATCCACGATATTGTGCTCCTTTGCCATGATGAGACATAACCCTCTCATTTCCCAACCTAGCTTTTCCACCCTCTCACTACCCCGTGTTCATACCGCGGATAAATTATTATTATTATTATTATTATTATTATTATTATTATTATTATTATTATTATTATTATTATTATTATTATTATTATTATTATTATTATTATTATTATTATTATTATCATTAACTCAATGCATTCAGGATCTGGTACGACCACCTCTGTCCCGTCTGTACGGTAGAGGGAACGTGCGAGGCTGAACCCTTTGAAGGTACGCACATCTCGAAGACTTTTGAATGATTGGCTTGCATTGGGTGGTCTGTGCCGTTATTTATTTATGTATTTATTCAAATACACCGTGAGGCGTGCGGCAGGGAGGGGAAGTGGAGAAATCTTGGGGGAAAGGGATGGGTTACTTCTTTGAAACCAGGTATCTATCGTTCGCTTCAGGCGTCACCCTGTCCCCTCTGCACCGTCCCACGCCCTCCGAGGACGGGATGATCGCCGACGGCTATCCGTGTGCCTGCCGGAACCGATCCGTCAACTACGAGAAGGGCCACGATAAGGTGAGATCGAGTTATCTTTCATCAGTGGATATTTGCAGTAGTAAATATTCTAACTACTACCGGTGGCCGTGAAGGCTGCTTTATAACTGCCTCTAGGCTTTGCTTCCCTCTGTTTCACGCTGTGGCTATCGCTCGGAAGCCGATAGCGCTTTCTGCGTTTATCTTTAGGATTACTAATCCCATGACATTGCATAGTCTCCGGCTTCCGGGCGTGCGCTGCCATCCATCCCCTGCTAATCATTGTATGTCGTTGATGCTTGTTTCTTAACAGGCGTATGTCGTCGTAGAATCCGACCCCTTCTCATCGCAGGTAACGAAACGCACACGCGATCGCACTGGCACGTATCCTTAGAGATCTCTGATCTCACCGCAATGTCGCAATCTCCATAGCACAATGCACTAGGGTCTTACGTGCAATCCATCTCATCTGTCCTCAAAGTCCGCTCAAAGGCTCAGCGTACCCAAAGAGTGCACAGAGAAAGAGAGCTTTAGACACACTCTTTATCGATGAGTCAGAACAATCCTAGTAAGTGAATGACTCATTCGACATCAAACATTTATTGCGCCATGCATACAGAGTAGATATTATTTCGAGGTAACAAAACCTAACCCTCTCTGTTTTGCTCTCAGTCGTCATAGCTCACGTTTGCCCTGCTTTTTCGAGTGTTGAGTGACTCACCACAGAATGAAGGTTACGGGGTCACGTCTTCAGAACCAGGATCAGAATCCAATTTTTGCAGCGGCCTTACTGCATCCGCAAGCACTCTCCGGTGGAGATGCGCAAGTTGTGGGTGGAGAGCTCGGAGGCGCCCACTACGAGTACGACCACCACCACAACGACTACAGAAGAACCCACGACAACGGAAGAACGTAGGTTTGCCCTCCCCCACCTCCTCGCCGATTCTCTTTCGAGAATCGTCCTGCTTATGATCGTGGTAGCCTTCCCCCGCATTCCCTCCTCTTCCCTTAGCTTGATCATGCTTACATGTTCTCCTATAGTGAGCATGAGCCCGTCCCTCCACGAATCCTTTTCTCTTCTTGTATAGCCCCTCTGCACCTCCAGCCCCTCAGCTTGCATGAGTCCGCTTTAGCAACGACAACAACAAGGAGACCGACTACTCCGAAGCCCACAACGACGAGTACGACGACAACTACAACCTCAACAACAACGACAACGACAACGACCCCGGAACCCCCTCCACCGCCTCCTCCGCCCCGAACTTGTACGCTCCCAGTATCCTTCTCTTTTGCAGCGTTTCATTACTTTTGGTTTTATGGTTTCTCGTGTGCAGTGTCTCTGTGTGTCTTTTTTGAATGCAACAAACCCTTAGTGTCTCATTATACTCGGTTAGCCTCCTACCGTAACCCGCTACCGCAGTCTTCAGCTAGCACGGCCACACCCATGACCACTACCACCACGAGTGAGCCACTAACCACGACGGCCGAGGAGGAGATTCTGGTCGCGGCGAGAAAATGTAGGTAACCCCCGTAGACCGTGTGACTGACAATGAGTGGGCACCTATCTTGAGTTACTTTTTCCTCCTCACAACAAACACAGTTCATTGAAGTTCCTGGAAACCACCATTTCATCAAATCGGCCATTTACCAATAAATGATTTGCGTACAGTTGCTGTTGGTGAAACGATCTATTTGATGAAACGATAGCTTCCCGAAGTTCCGATAGTACTACATAGATAATATTGACGCGTGTGTGTGTGCCTTGCGCGTGCCATTACCGCACTCTCTCATTATCTGATGGGTGCCCTCATCGGAGATGCATGTCTTGCGTCAGAAGAAGAAGAAGAGGAAAGGCTTCCTTGCAGCCGACCACCACCAACGGCCGATCGTCACCAATCCCGAGACGATCAAGGCTATGGGCTTTGCGGTAGGTGGAGTAGACGAGATTTATCGAACCATACCATAACACACGGACCGCAGGACAATGATACTCCATTGCATAGAGTGCTCGAGATCGATGCTCGAGATGAGTAGTGATCTCTGTACAGGGCATGACGGATGGAGTGGCCATGTTGACCAAGGCCAAGGAGAATCTCATGTTCACGATGGCTGCCCTGAGCGTCAAGCAACGGTTAGCCAATAGCAACATTGAATATCCTTTCCGTGAATTGTCGATAGTATCGCAACGATACTATCGCTCGTTTAGCCATGAATAGTCTCATTATCATCGATTCTCGCATGATGATCAGTCTAATAAAGAGATATATATGCTTCAGAGTGGCCCTGAGTCAGGCGAAGCGCGAATTCATCGAGATGTGCTCCTTCAACGGCAAGGAATGCGACATCGAAGTGTCAGTGGCAATGACATATGGAATGACATGTGACATACAGCCATAACTTTCTTCAGTGACTTCCGTCTCCACGTAGATCCGGAATTCGGCAATTGCTACACCTTCAACTACGACGTGACGAACAACTACACGAGTAGTCGGGCAGGGCCGATGTATGGTGAGTATTCGGAGGCACAAAGAATGAAACTGCGGTCACCAATTGCATTTAGAAATGAGCTGTTTGGCAATACTGCAATTCACAATCATTCAGCTTTTAGACTTTTGCTCTATTGGGTAGATCTGATCATCCTCTCCTAACTGATGCACGCTGTGCCGGCAACGCAACACACATTCTAGTGCGCTGAACGGCTGTGTTTGCCTAGTAGGAACTACTCAAGAGTCTACAGTCCAGACATGTCACATGAATATACATCAAACCGTAGCAAGCCCTAGAATTCTTGGCGAAACAGGAGCACAGCTAAAAGATTTAAATTTTTAAGAGTTTAAAAATTACAGGCATCCGCGTTCTACTGTTCGTGAACACCTCCGACTACATGTCCACCTCGGAATCAGCAGGAGTACGGTAGGTCGTAGGCTATCGCTAACCGCTATCTGGATTAATGTGATACTGAGCATGGATATGAAATCTTCAGTGAAAGAGACTGCGGTATCTTATTGGCTCCAATTTCCTCCCTGTTTTTTCAGATTAGCCATCCACCCTCCGACCGAGTATCCCTTCCCCGATACTTTCGGCTACTCGGCGCCCGTCGGCTTTGCTAGTAGCTTTGGAATCAAGAAGGTATGCCAGACAATCCTAGGATATAGTGGAATAAACCGCACAGCATTCCCACCGAAAGGGTCTATAGCGAATTGGCAACTAATTTTTATTTACTCCTCTACGGCTGAATGATTGGTGGGGAGAAGCTCAAGTGTTTAAATTGGTGAATTTTGGTTCATTTTTGCGGCCGCAGTGACGATAGATCACAGCGGAAACCGCCAATCGCTAATCGAACGCTAGGAATGCTGTGACCGATCCATTAGTTTCTTTCGCTCCAAAATGAGTCTACCGAATTATGTATCTCACTTTTGCACACTCTCTCGCCTTTTATTCGGAACGATTTTCCGGCGGATCTTTTTAATCCACTATAGTTAGTGAACTGACCAGAGACCAGAAGATCAACCAAGAGTTCAAGAGTTGCAAAGACCGATTATGAGCGCATGCTGTTACGTTTACAGCAAAAAGTCGAACGGTTGGCCGGCTACGGAGACTGTGCGGTTCACACGGACCAGTCGATGGAGGACTACATCTACCACGGATACGATTACCATCCGGAGGTGATCTACGAACAGTTGACGTGTAAAACATACGAATACTCGATGTCGATGAGCTGATAGTGAATATTCAACTCCAATAGAAATTAATGATTTTCAGTCTATAATACTCCCATTGCAGGGCTGCCACCGGAGCTGCTTCCAGAACCGGATGATCAACGACTGTTCGTGCGGCGACCCGCGCTTCCCCGTCCCACCCGGAACGAAGCATTGCTCGGCCTTCAATGCTACCGCCAGTGAGTTTCGTTTCTCTACTGTATTCCGTACCATTTATAAAGCGCATATTTGTGGACCAAGCTCCTTTTGTCGATAAGGGTTGTGATATTGCACAGGACGCTGCCTGGAGAGCAAGATCGGCGCAACGGGAGACTTCCACCACATCACGCAGAAGATGGACAACTGCGTGTGCAAGCACTCCTGTTCCGAGGTCCGCAACTACCGAAGATGCATTTTTAACTTAAGCTTATGGTCAAACTGAAGAAAATACGGGTACAAAGAGAAGATCGAAGTGTGTCTTCAGGAGGTCTACTCGATGACCTTCTCCACTAGCAAATGGCCCAGTGGAGCTACTGATGTAAGTTGTCCAGGGTCGTCTATATTATCCCATATACACCTCTATTATCCTATTGTATTTTTATTCTGTTATAGATAGCATATTTATGTATGTTAATAGAGTATAGCAAACAACATATACTTTCAGGCCAAGGTGAGTTAGGCCACCGATTTGCTTTTATTGCAATATGGTAACTGCAAGATCGCAAGGAGTGCTCATTCTATTACTCAACCCCCTATAGAGTCCCCAATTAGAGCATGTTCCCATCCCCACCCCACTTCACTCCTCAGTTTAACGGTCGACATAGTGCCGTCGAGACATCTTTTTATGTTTCGCAAGACGTTCATTGCAGTGGTCATGCATGCCAAATCAGTCTAAATCGACGGCACTAGACCTAACTCTTACTTTCATTCCTTTTTCTGAGTGTACATACGATGCAGCTCTCACTATAGTGGTCCAGTCATTTCATGCCCTTATCCGTTCTCCTTTATCCGGCCAGCTTTAGCCCCAGCTAAGAGTGACTTGAATGGTTTCACGAAGTGTGTGCGACTGGGTGGGTTTAACCTTTTTTTGCTTGCAGTTGGGAGACTGTGACGGCATGACGGAGGGCGAGTGCGAGGAGTACTACAGGAAGAATGCAGCCATGGTTGAGGTATTATACTTTATCCGAGCAGACAGCAGACCAATTTCGTATCCCTTTAGATGATGGAGCAGAAGAATAATAGGCCATAGTGTAGCCAAGCTAGAGAGTCTGTGATGGCGGAGGGTGACTTTTGATTCACTCAGCGAAATTTCACCACCGTACAGCACCTAGTGAATCATTCACCACACAACATTTCACCATCCCGCTGGTGAATTGTGCGCCATTCACCAGCGGGCTGGTGAAATTTGTATGGTGAATGATTCACTAGGTGCTCTTTGGTCGTGAAATTTCGCTGAGTTTTGGGACACTCCCGTATCGTCCCAATTGGGACGATACGGGAGTGTGCTTTGTGAACTCGAGAAGGTGGCGGAGTGGACAAGAGGCGTTGCCAATCTTTATCCGACAATGAGTTTCTAGCTGACTTTCAAAGCGCAATTTTGGTTAGGAATTAAACGGTTGCTTTGAAGGTCTTCTACGAGCAGCTCAACTACGAACTTCTTCAGGAGAGCGAGGCATATGGGGTTCGTAATTATTATTTCTGAAAGCCACTGTAAAAAGTAACTTGAACTCAATGAACAGGGCAGTTTCTAGATGACTTTCAAAGTGCGATGCGTATATTATGCCACTAGTAACGCCCGCTGCTTCTTTGCCGTGCATAATGACTGCCAAGAGCACCCTCCCAGACCGGATCATATGCGGTATAACAAAGTGAAGGGAGAGGGGGGGGGCGGAGAGACGACGAAGAGACTGTTACTCAGTGGCCTAATTGCTGGCCGGCACAAACTTTCAATCCGGGACGAGTAGAACTGCTTGTGAATTGCAAACAAATGAAGGCGCAGGCTGAACAGCTAGAAGAGGATGGAGATGAACAGATGTATGAAGGGGGGGAGGGGGGGAAGAGCGGAGGGAATGGAGGATGAAAGGAGAGAGAAACGGAGACGAAGGGACCGAGAGTACACGGTTGGCGGACTGCCTGTGTTTGGACAACGTGACCCGCGCTCAGAAGAACACTTCACAGATGGAGCGTTCTTCTGAGCGCGGGTCACGTTGTCTTGGTGACGTACCACTCGGGCCTTAGGTCTGACTTGGCTTTGGCAGATTGCCAGGAAACAAGTATTATCGATTAATGTCCCCTTATAGCCGACCCTGAGACTATGAGTGCTCTAACTGAGTAATCCCGAAACCGATCGGAAAGTCCTGAATATGCTAAAGTATTCTTCCACAAATACAATAACTGTTCAGTTCGTCAACCTCATCGCCGATTTCGGCGGTCATCTCGGCCTGTGGATGGGTGAGTCGGGAACCACTGTCGAAGTCTACAGACTAGGATGAAGACTAGACCCACTCAACCAAAGCGACAGCTCTTGAAAGCTATGATCAGAGCCCGAACAAACCATAATATCCGTTGAATACTGAATGCGAGAATGTGCTCAACAGTAACCTCCGTTTCAGGCTTCTCCGTGATAACGATCGTCGAAGTGCTCGCCCTGCTGCTCGACATCGCGCAGACCTTCTGCTGTCGACGACGCAACGACAAGGAGGAGGAGGAGGCGCAGCTGAAGAAGGACGCAGAGCCGACCATCGCTGCCTGATCGGACTCGTTGACTTCGACAAATGACATGAGACCCGGAAATGGACCCAGTTTTTGGCCACGGTTCACATCCCTTTATAAGCAGATGTTGTCGTTATGCGTAGGCTTGATCCGTTGCCCGCTCCTTATAAATGTCCCATCCTTATCCCGTCAAAGACCCCCCTAACACGAACCGGTAGCTCAACTGCCGAACTCCAGCTTTACCGTTCGTACCACGTTTTTTTTTCCGTATGCATCTGTTGGAAACCCTACATCGTAACCACATCCACTGCTTTCGTTGTGCTCCTCCCACTCCTCCACTCACTTCTCATTACGGTCTGTATAGGCAGCAAGCTGAAAGCCAGCTCCGCGTATTTCGTATTCTCCCTCTTCACTGTGTGTATATTATATATAGGAGGCGGGCCCACCCTCCCTCCCCCTCTCCCGTTCGCCCGTCCGATTTCCAAGCTTCAGCTTCGTGGATATGTTTTTCTGAACTGTTGTGCTCTCGATCCGCCCTTCCCCTTTTGTTTATAAGAGCCAAAGCCAACGACCCTCCACGGGACTGATCCTTGACAATATGTATTCGTCGTCCGAATCTTGTGTAAACCCGATCTCCTCTCTCCATCGCTCTGTTCATGTCATTCTGTGCCCTTCTCATGACGATAAAGCATAATAAGCGTCACTTGTGAGCCAGATGCGTGGCATATTGCCCCCTCTTTCCCCAGCCCTTTCTTCCCCTTTTCTTTCGCTTCCTACTCATTCCTCTGTTCTCCTCCCCTCTGTCTACAGTTCCCCCCCCCGTCCCCTCTCTCTCCCTCCCTGCCCCTAAATGCCATAGTCATGATCGCCACTCTTCCCTTCTTCTCCTTCTTCTTCCACAACTCTCGACTAACTGTAGGCTCGGCGAAACCGGCCTGTTTATGTTACTGAACGTTTTCGTTGCTATAACTGGAGCTGATATTGTTATCCAAATCTGTTCGTTTTATTTTGGCACGGTTATCTATGCCGGCATTCCAATGAATCTGATCGATTCAGCGTATCTCGTATTCGGCAACGTTATAGAAGCTAGTAGGCATAGATACAGTGGAATAAACCGATCCGTCAGTATCCTCCGTTCCAAAATGAGTCTAATTCTCTCACTTTTGCACACTCTCTCGCCGCATATTCGGAATGATTTTCCGACGGATCTTTTTAATGCACTATAGTCTTCAACAAATCAGCCGTCTCAGCAACCCTACCATCCACAGTGTTCTAAATGTTAAGCGAACGAGCCAAAATGCTCAGGATACGGTGTTTTCCGTGCGAGAGTTCCTACCGAAATCAGGGTTATTTTTCGTCATCTCGTTCTCTTAGCATTTTCACTGTTGTCAGAACACTGTGCATCGCATACAACTTTCATTTAGCCCCCCCAGCCCCCCTTTCAATCGGTCTATCCTTCTGCGTTCTTCCAAAAAGCGGCAGACATACACATCGCAAATATCGGGTCGGGTTGCACTCTTGAGCTCGAATCTGGTTCAACCCCGTCCCTTTGCTGGGCCTAAGCGCGTTCCCCCGGTACCGTTTTCATGCTAATATATGCGTTTCTAATTGTTTCTAACTTGTGGCCTTCCTTATGCTTTCCAAAAGAACTGTCGTCAGTAGAGCATTTCATTTTTAATTGATTTAGATTGAATAGGATGGGAATCGTATAATGTCAAGGCGAAGGAAGCGATGAGAAGAAGAAAGAGAAAAGGTTTCCCCGGTGACGAATCTCGAAGCGAAAGAAAGGAACGAACGAGCCTGGCCATCGCTGCATTTTGCTAGGAAACGCAGTTTGCCCCGTTTGCCCGCATTTTCTAGCCTACCGTACCTCTCGATCTTTTTTTGCGATGAAGCGCACTTGTGACAAATATGATGTTCCGTCATGCACTGCCTAGTGTCTGACAGAAGTGTGAGAGTTTTACGGTTAAGTTGGTGCTACGCTCTTTTTCAACGTATTCATGAACTGGACTCGCTTGCGAATTTCTACTCAAGACCTTCATTGCTGCTTTGCTTGTAGGCGGATACTGTAAAATGCATGAGATTGAAAAGTGATCGGAAAGTGATCTCATACATCACCGATGGTCGACCCTTTGTCGTCGTCTTTTATCCGGCTCAAGACTAAAGATGGCTGTGGTTAGTCGAGTGTAGGTTAGCGTCGCTACTTTACTGTCTTTCGCGTGTTCGGGAGGATCAACGGGGGGGACCCCCAAAAAAGCGCTGGAGAGATAATGGAAATCGGAGACCAGTCTCGGTCGGTCGGCTAAATCGCTGGCCGCTTCGCCAGTTTTCCGAACAGACGGTGGTTTTTTGCTCGGCGTTCCCAGTAAAACTTCCGCCTTGGCGGAGGCTTGTGCAAATCAACATTCGACGTTTGATGGGTATTTAGGATGATCGGGGAGTGGCGGGATACTGTAGTCCACAGAGAGGGCTACAGTATACCCAGCCGATCATAGCTGCTTGGAGGATGTGGTCTTTTTTATGACTAGCTGTTTGGAGGAGGTGGTCGTTTTCATAACTTGTATGCCTTTACAAATGTCCAAAAGCCACAAATCATATCGCAGTTATTGAGTATCGCAAGGTTTGCGAACAAGTGGATCTCATAAAGAGAGAACACATGCCCAATGATTGCGTCAGACGTTTTTGTCTACCCGGGATCTACTGACCCTCTAGCCCTCTACCCCCGTGAGTAGATCGAGGTTATTACTGCGCTAAGCCTCGCAACCTTGAACTCTCCTAACAAGCAGGACATGTTTACTCCGAGGGGCCGTAACAGATTTGAGAGGTATGCATAACCTCTATGGAGAGGGGTAGCTAAATCACTTGAAAAAGCAGTGAAATTTCGCAAGGTATTTGCTTAGTTGCGTAATTGCGTCGAAAAAGGCTGTTCACGCACTTTCGAACCTATCAATCTCTCAGCTGCTGGGGAGGAGTGTAAGGGAAAGGAGAAGGAGGGGGGGGGGGGGGAAGACTAGCTGCGATCGAGAGGACCTCAACAAGCCAGGTCTCTCCCTCCTTACCTCCCTCCCTCTCTAACCTCTCTCCTCCCCCTTCTCTCTCTAGCTTGCACTGACTCCTACTCATCCCTCCTACCCTCCTACCTCACATCCACCCCCTCCTGTCATGCAGCGACAAAACATCGAAACGTGCGGAATCCTAGATCTTGTATTGCTGGAAGCTATAGCGGACCGTCTTCGCAGTCCGCGGGTATCCCCCCTATATTTTATGACTATTAAACTAGCTTCGATGTTTAAGTGGACCTCCGCTCCCCCGTTTCGCGAGCAACCCTTCGTATATTATTCAAGTTGATTCAACTTCCGGCGCCGTAGATTACACATCGTCTTGCTTCTGCAGTAAAGAGTTGACCACTTCACCCCATCTTTTTGTACGTGTCAATCCCGAGGGAAGAGAAAAGAGATAGCGTCCGCCTGTTCGCAGCGTTCCCGCAATTACCGATCAATGTTTGCCTCACCTATCATAATTTAGAGAACCAATCGAGATTCAATCGCATAGGTACAATTTATTCTGCTATGTTATGTTAAATATGTTACGCGATTTACTTTTCATCAGTCGCGACCACCCGATTATTGCAAATAGTAGTGATACTTCCAGGCCATGGCTCCGAGTGGACGCACGCGTGACCGTTATACGGAGAAAGGTTGGTTTGGGCAAATAATATGACCAAGCTGTATTCAGAGAAGAAACTTGGTCGCAAAATGCAGCACTCATGCTATGCTCTTTACTGCAGTTATACAAACCTTCGTATACTTAGCAAAAAATGCTCTCAAACATCCACGGACATCTCTGTGCCCCAACCGTTGCTCTTCAATAAGCGGAAGATAAAACACAGCTGTTGATCTATCCGTTTTTCCGTTTCAATCGTTCCATCGCCTGCACTAAACGGTCCCGGCTTTATCTCACTCAATCTGTTCTGTTCTGATCCAGATGTGCCACCGTTGACTATTCGTTTGCGAGGAAACGTGAAGGAACTTGAAACTGTTTACATATCTCTGATATCAAAGCAGAACCTTACTATAAGAAACATAAGCTAACAGAAACGCAATACTTTCGTTTGTGAGTTGAACGATGAAGCGGCTGTTTCTGAGCTTTCATAATGGTACTATGACGCAGACTCATAAAGGCGCGTCCAATATTGTGGGAATAGTGGAATAGTGCCGATTTCAGACGACATTCGAGCATTTCTGATGGAGCACAAGGAGGCGATCCTGGCCTTGCTCAGTGAGGAGGCGACGGAGAGGAAAAACGGAGAGAGGACTACCCATCGCGGCGAGGGACCCTCTGATGTTGAGGTAGATTATCTTAAGATAGTCCAATGGACTTACGATGGTCCATTACTCTTCATTGACAGCTTGACCAGAAGTTCAACTATCCTAGATAATCTTTGGAGTCAAAATGACTGTCTCACTTAGTCAGCTGACTTGACTACACAGTTCGCTTCTCCTTCTCCTTTTCCGAGTATGCACAGCCATGTGAACTGCATGGGTGCTCTCTGTCGTGCGTGGCTTTGTATGTTCACCCGTACATTCGCGAATTGTCTCGACGAGCTGTTCTCGTTGGCATCAATGAGAGCAGGTAGATCAGCGCTACGTTTTCCAACACTGACAAGTCGACAATACTGACAAGTAGACAAGTTGTGAGTCGGTTATTAGAAAACGCTTGAGATATTGATAATGCTAAGGGAGCGTACAAGTGCTTTCGCGGCAATATCGATGATTCAGCCCTCGACAGCACGAGTGCGCCAGGCATCGACTTCGTCGACCTCGTCATCTGCTGCCTCCAGAAGCTCAACTCCCGACAGATACGCTAAGGTCTGCTATCTTAGTCTTGATAACCGTGTCTCCCTGGCACTCGATAGGGCGATGCGCTTAGAAGCTGCGAGCTCATGCTGGGCAATGTCGTCGTAGGATTGAAGACTCCCAAAAAATCAAACCACGCTATTCAAGCAAACAAAAATAAAAACGTTGCCAGCGTCGTTCTTTGAGCGCGCTTTGATGCCTGCTAAGCGTCAGCATAGCTGAAACAACGCAAAACAGGGAAAGAAATCCAAGGGTTTGCTCAGGTTGAGTCGTCGACGAGACGGGATCGCAGTGATAGACACGACGGACACGCGATGAAGAGGAGACCGAGGACGAGGTTTGAGATGGCTAAGGTCGAGATTTACGAAAACCTTGCTTGTCAGTGAGGAATCGGAGAACCGCCGCCGACGCGATAAGACGAGCTCGAGAAGGTATATTCTGACTTTATGTATATATTGTATATGTATTGGCTGAAGTTTAAACATTCGTCAATTGTATCAATTACAGCACTCTATCTTCCTACTACCGTAGCGAGCGCGAGAGAGGGTATATTTTAGATCAGCTATGAGCGTCTTGCTAACCTGTATATATGCAATCAGATAACTATAGTAATTTCATTGTGCAGCATAACAACCGAACAACCGTATTATCGACTGAAACCTGCTTCTAGACATGCTCCATTCACTCATGAGTGTACGTGTGTCTTGTGTCCTAACCAACCGCAAGCAAAGCAAGCTCAATACAAATCCACTTCAATGATAATCTGCTCTCCGAACTGGACTGTGCTGAACCCGAACACTTTACAACACGGCGAGGTTGAAAGAGAACTGAACACCTCCCAATTGAATTGAATGTTTGAGTCGTGTTACAAAACTAATAAAAGCTACCAGGTGTGTTCTTTGAGTGCTACTAAAGGAGCTCCATTCGGAACCGCAATCTATTCAAATTCTTAACGGCATCCTGACGGATTCGATGAGTTTCTCCTCTATGCCCTCCGCTCTCTCGCTATGCAAATTAGTCTCTATTAACATGACTACGGTACCGAATGGTCTTCCTTTAATATATATATTCAATGGTGGCTGAATCGTAATATAATATACCTAAACTTTATTGAAAAAGTATATACCTAAATCGATCATTTCAGCCGATCGCGCTCTCCCCGCTCCAGATCCTCTACACCAAGGCGATACAAGCGCGCTGATTCAGAGGTATTCATATAATTTTCCTCTCCTTCTTTTTATTTGATTACTCAGAAGATGAGTAAGGAGCTCCACATTTCCATTGTTCATAAAACATAGTTTAAAATTAAAATAAATAGGCGATAATTATTAAATTTGAGTCCTACCTAACGGGCGTTCGTCGCGTCGAGTCGGTCCGCGGTCGCTTCGTGCAAAGTTGGTAGATTCGAGTTTAATCTTAGATATTTGCATAATACTCGGTTTGCTCTCTTTCACGCGCTCAATGTCCAACCCGCTCCAATGTTCTCTAGATCAGAGGATATGAATCGGTGTACTTTTGATGGCTATGTTTCACGATCAATTCATAATGAACCTGTCTCTTATTGTCTTCGGATGGGCGAAACATAACCATCCAAAAGTAGCCGATTCGTATCCTCTACTCTAGATGACGGCCGCGACCGCCCCACTCCGTCGGCATGTCTGGGCGTCTTCGGAATGCCCCCGTGGGTACGCGAAGAGGACCTCCGGGCCATGTTCAGTCCGTACGGCGAGATACAGCAGGTATATAACTAAATCAGTCTCTCATTGTTAGCCTCGGCCGTATCCGTAAAGCACAACCTGTCGTCTCAAACGCATTATTCTACAGCATTATTTAGAGTAGAACTTTTTTTTATTTTTCATAGTAGAACTTTTTTTATTATTTAGAGTAGAACTTTTTTGTTATTATTTAGAGTAGAACTTTTTTTTATTATTTAGAGTAGAACTTTTTTTATTACTTAGAGTAGAAATTTTTTTTTATTATTTAGAGTAGAACTTTTTTTAATTTAGAGTAGAACTTTTTTTTATTATTTAGAGTAGAACTTTTTTTTTATTATTTAGAGTAGAACTTTTTTTATTATTTAGAGTAGAACTTTTTTTATTATTTAGAGTAGAACATTTTTATTATTTAGAGTAGAACTTTTTTTCTAAAGAAATATTATTTTTTAGCTTAATGTGGTGATGAACCGCTTCACGGGTCAGTGCCGAGGATACGCCTTTATCTACTATCAGAGCGTCGACGAGGCGAGATGGGTATGCCCTATAATAGAATACACGCAATTTCGTTTACGCACGCTCCGGCGCAAACGAAATAAAATAAAATAAATAAATAATGTTCTTTGAAGAGATCAGTGGTCCAACGAATACCAGAAATGTATGATGCACGCTGGATTACTGCTATGAGTTGTTATCTTCAATACTTAGCTCCATTTCAGGCACGCAACGCAATGAAGGAGGCGAAAATCGACGGCATCCCAATACGTGTTGATTTCTCTGTTACGGACCAACGAAGAAACGCTCGATACTAGTTCTGAAAATCCGCAGAGCAATTGATATGGCCTTGAAAAGATGCAACACGACAATCTGAAAAGGTTCGTTGAATGTAAATGGCAAATCGATTGTTCAACGAATGAGGCATAATCACGAGCTTTATGTTAGGGTTGGCATACCGGTTTTTAACTCCTTTTTCATAGTTGCTTTTGTTCGCTTATTCTTCTATACGGTGTTGAGCCTTACCCAGGAAATTTATCCGATTTGCCAACCCTATTTTATATTTTGTATGTAACAATTGATGTTTGGTTTGTTGCGGGGGAGCCGGTGGTAAACAACGTAGTACAAACCACGAGGATTTTCGATAGTGAATCGCCTTGTGTTCACCCCCGTCTAATGATGCAGTGCGGTTGTTGGTTATTGTACCTAGTCGGCGACACTTTTCAGAGGTTATTGGTAATAGAGCTATATATTCTAGCAATAAGTAGATATACTTTTGAAAGTTGATAAGAATTCACTTATTCAAGGACATACGCTAAAGCGCGAGATACAGTGATAAGAGATGATTATAGCAGCATGTTGCCTTTCTTGCTTTGAATATATTGTAGTTGTGTTTTATTGACTCGGAAATGGTATTATTATTATTATTATTTGGTTGTTGATGGCAGATGAATAAAGGCTAGATAAAAGTGGAATCGAATCCAATTCAGGCGTAAATATATGAGAAACATAGGGTTCTGCATCTGCAGATGATCGTCACACGATTGGTAAATGTTGGAAAAAAAGAACATATTTTCACTAACTTTCGTTAGATGAAGACAAGTACGTAAGAGAAGAAGGAATTCAATGACGGTGTTGTGACGCACATAGTAAATTAATGTGGAAATTTTATTTATTTATTTATCGAAAACGCATGTTGCGTACGGTCGTTGGGGGGGGGGGGGTGGGCGGGGTAAAGAAGGAGCAATCAAGGCATACTTTCATCAGCCGAATACCTGTTTTATCAGACTACAGAACTCTGTATATTGCATTACATTGCCTTTTTTGCACATTTCATTCACATCACGTGCAGTTCGTATAGCAAATGAGTGTTGTCTAAGATTGCAAAAAAACATGATTCTATGTGCAATATGCAAACATGATTCTATAGTTCCTTGGAGGACTAAAGACAGAAATCCAATATATTTTGCTAAATTCGATAATTGTAAGTTCATAAGAGAAAGCTAGCAATATTAAAAGTATGACAAACAGACGGACGATACACCCAGCGAAATTTCACCACCAAACAGCACCTAGTGAAGCATTCACCATACAAATTTCACAAGCCCGCTGACGAATTGTGCGCCATTCACCAGCGGGCTGGTGAAATTTGTGTGGTGAATGCTCCACTAGGTGCTGTTTGGTGGTGAAATTTCGCTCAGTGTAGCAAAGCTAGCAATAAGCTAGCTTCCTCGAAATTGAGGGATAGCAAAAAGTATTGAAAATATGTATACCCAAACAAGAATTTTTAAAACTCTGTATAAAAAATACCATGGATGAAACGGAGACAAGCAGAGCGGATACGCGTCCTTTGATTGTTTTGTCTGGTGTGTGACATTTTCTTGTAAGTAAGAGGATTTCCATGATAAAGAAATTAGTTCGTTTCTGTTCATTCCAGCAAGTGCATTTTTTCTTATAATTAGAAGCGTATTATTTTATCTAGATCCTTGCCTAGTGTTAGATCAGTAATAAAAAACATTGCGATAGCTTCCAGTGTTGCATCTCACGATTGGGAGCCCACTAGCGATTTCAAGAATTCGCCATCTGTTCGATATAGTCCGCGATGCCATCATGGCGCATCCTCCGCTCTCCATCTCTCATGAGGAGGAATACGCAATATCCGGTGAGCGAATAGGAAGCACGTTGAGTGGACTCACTGAACGAACACCACCATCCTGTGCACAGCATTCTGCCTCGCTTTGAAAATCCGTTGCCCAAGCATTGTAATTTCCTCGAAAGTTTGTGCTTACTGCAAGCTCAACATGACACTGCCGAATCACTTCGAGGGTGGCCGTCTCTAATGAGAGTACGGAGACATTTCCCCTTGACCCCCCCCCCCACACTCTCCGCCCTTGACTACCGGACGGATCGACTATGTACGCTAGACTGACGCGGAGATGCTCCGGCATGACACTTTGGCCATTCACCACGGAACACTTCCCTACACGTGGCAGCAGGTTACTGCACACGTCCTTTTCTTCACCAACTAATGGTAAATCATGATGGCGTAAAAGCTATCTTGAATTGGTCTATAGTCAACAATTGGGCGGTTAGTTGGCCTCACATATCTCACATATCATATCTACTGCGTGATCGAAGCCATAAATAGTTGCGTAAACGTGGAGGGCAGACTTCCGCTCAGAATGTTACTGCTGCATTAAAATTGCAGGAGATTCCATTCTCGCGTGCAGCACTTCTGGCTTACCAAACTCCTCTGGTAGCCATTTATGACACTTGATCTGCACTTCCTTTGTGTCTTTTCCTTCCTCCAATTTGTAGTAATGCAAAGAAGATAATGCATTGCTTATGTAAATATGTTTTTACTTATGTAAATATCTTATGCTTATGTAAATATCCAGTGTTTTGACATATTCAAATTATCTATTTTCGTACCTTTTGAATTTATGTGATTAGCTCTTTTCATAAATGATTCAGGTAAAAATGTGTTGTCATTCAAATTTATTGAATACGAGTTAGGGTACCGGAATGGTACAAAAGCTAACGCTCCTAATTATGCAATCATACCAAATTGTACTAAATGTATGTATATCCTAGAGTCGAGTGTTCCCACGTCTTTATGGGACCTGCTTTATTCGCCTACTCCTCTCGCCTCTCATTCTTCAATATTTACCCTTCGGAGTCATCGAATATGCGACAACGAAGGAGAGAAAGAGAGAGAGAGAGAGAGGGCGCGCGTCCACGAAGAGAAGGGCTAGATAGGTACGGAGAGCGGGGAGTGGGGGGGGAGGGGGAGTATTTGAAGAGACGAGATGGGAAAAGATGGGAGGAGGGAGGGGTCAGCCGGACGAGAGGGCAGAAGCTGTCCAGCGTAAACTTTCCTCGTCCATATACTTTTTATGGAATTTGAAATTTCGCCTGTACCCCGCCCACAAGCCGCACAAACGGCCTGGTGTGGCATTTTGGTTGGCAAGCAGCGCTTCCGTCTTGTTCCTAAGTGGCAGAATGCTTAGTTGCCATGCTACCACGTTTGTTCTTGGGAAGAATGTAAGCCTTACATGAATTTACCGTGTTGCTCTGGTTACCTCTCGCGGCTTGTGTTTTCCTAAATGACTTGTCGCCGTCCTGTTGTGCACACATTACCTTCCGTTTGGCATGAGATTCCAGAATGCACAGCAGCGGAGGATTGCACATTGCATGTTCTAACCGATTTCCGCCCCGTTCTAACAATAAGTCGGCGAAATTGGCAACATAGTTCTCCTATGCTAGCTTGCCTGGTCTAGAAGTACCTTCACAGTGTTCTAAATGTTAAGCGAACGAGCCAAAAGGCTTAGGATACGGTGTTTTCCGTGCGAGAGTTTATACCGAAATCAGGGTTATTTTTCGGCATCTCGTTCGCTTTACATTTTCACTGTTGTTAGAACACTGTGCCTTGTTTCCGTATTCTTATTGTAATACACGCGTTGTTTCTATAGTTTTCTATCTAAATAAATTTCGTCTTATTTTATCCATCTACGGAAAAGAAACTGATCTGTCTGGGTCGAAGTGAGGCCTTTGTTGTTCGCATCAATCTGCACAAACATTTATCGAGAGATCTGTGATGAATAGGCAACCTGCTTTACGTTTCGAGCCCCAAGCAATATATCGGTTCTGCACCTCGCTTATCTTTCCGTTCCACATGGAAGATGTAACTATGGCAATCCGTCCTCTTAAGCCCACATTCATCTTTTATTTCTTACTGACAATCTGTTGAAAAGGAGGAATTGTCGTGTCTTTTAAACTCTTGTCAGCATTTTTTTAAAAACGATTTCTGATTATCTCGTTAACCAGCTCACAATTAGCATATAGCGTCAATAGATCTATATTTTTGTTACGTCTGAAATATTATTCTTTCGTTCCCAATTTTAATCAATTCTTTCGCAGATGACCAGTTCGATGGTCTCTCGCCCAATGCAGCGAACACTCATGTGCATATCAGGCAAGCAGCTCCTTATTCTTATTCTGGTTCTGGTTTATCACCTTTATCAGGACTAACCTTGGTTGGGGTTCCAAAGGAGTGGTTGCTTGATATAGATGGGAGAGGTCAGAGACTTCGAATCTTCTTCAAAACAACTCACTCAGTCCGAGGTGCCGAGAGATCTTGAGTAGTCCTCTTGATCCTCGTTTGGCGCATACTTCTCCCGAGCGCCAATTCGTTATG